>CAJNIZ010026036.1:30142-75697 GCA_905231905.1 Symbiodinium pilosum | reverse complement strand
GGGGGGGCAGGGAAACGTTACACTTGTTGTGCAATAACGCCTTCAGGGTGGGGATGCTCGAAGTAAATTATTTTGCTCATTGTCATTGCTCTTTCTGACATTGCGGTTGTATTGCCTAGGGTTTGATGTTAACATGGGATTTTTCACAGAGTAGGGGCCCCGTTTGGGCGGCCTGCATAACAAGGTTTATACTGTTGCAAACTCCCATGCGTATGTATATGTGTATATATATATGTGTGTGTGTATATCGATAGGTATATGCAGATATGCATGGAAGAGAGAAAGAGAGAGAGTGTGTTGGTGGACTCTTGGTCAAAGGTTCGTAGCGCATGGTGTAGGTTATGCTTTTAGGGTTGTCCTCTTCAAGATTTGCTTGGTTTTGATTTCGATTCGAAAGATCACTTATTCCTGACTCCCTGCTACTTACGGGTCTACATTGGCCCCCTATCTAGGGAACCACCAATGCCTTCGCTACAAGGGGGGCCAACGCTTGGACAGCTCGGACATGCGAGGTAGGGGCTTTCAAGCCTTTACAACAGGGTGGCTAGGCAAACTAGCAAGCCGGCATTACAGGGGTTGGAACACGTGTCTCTGGCCGTTCTGATATGGTTTGCTGGCCTGGGGGCTCATATTGTCTCGTCATGAAGCCTGAACCCTACTGGGAGGTTTATTGGACTTTGTAAGCCCAACCTGTTCGGATGTTTCTAAGCAGGGTGATAAGCCCAGTTCAATTACCCAGTCCCATGGGTTTGCAGTTGGGTTCAGAGCAAGCAACCAAGGCGTCCCCGCCTGAATGCCGGCGAACACTACTGCCCTTGACAGTCTTACTCGCATCAGAAGTCTTCCATTTTCTTCTAATCAACTCTTTACCGTAGCTGACAGGATCAAAAGACGGAAAGTCCTCAGTCTTAAGCCATAAAACCAGCAACTCAAAACCAGCAATTCTGTTGTGTTATAGCGGTACTGTACCTCCAAAGCCACAAAGCCTGCACACTGCTACGCCCTACACTGTAGGCCCTACACCCTACGCCCTACGCCATAAACCTCCAAGTGCTGTACCCATGTTATGCCCGCTCAAAGTCCCTTGTGCTGGAAAAGGTATACCCCCAAACACACACACACACACAGCTTTGAAGCCCAATTCTTTAAATTCTACACCATACCAAAGCAATCTATGTTTATAGAGCCTCATGAAAAACCTGTTGTTAGAAGTCTGCCTGACGACCCTATGAAGCCCGATCCAAGCCCACCTTACACCCTTCATCCCATACAGGTCATGTGGGGTTTCCACCCACAAATAAGTGTACCTTTTTTAGTTTTTTTTTGGGGGGGGTGGTCCTTATTTAGGGAAACTACCATGCCTTGAGAAGGTGATCTCTCCAAAGCTCGTTCCTCTTTTCTTCCTGGGCCAAACTGCTTCTGGCGCCTACGTCAACGTTGGCTGCCTCAGCTTGAAGTGGGTGACTTTGAGGGACCCTGGGGTGAGGTATTGCCTTGAAAACCCCTGGGAAGCCCGGTAGTACTCTTTTCCCACACTTGGTGCTTTGATACAGCTAGCCAGCAGGAAAAGGATACAATTATTCTATTGTAATTTGATGATTTACCACATCCCTTCTTAGCCCATTCTAGCCCCGATTCAACCCATCATGAATATCTTGACGAAACCTGGCAGACTAGGGTGTAAGGCATTCTCTGTCGGTGTGTGTGCATGTTTCTGGGAGGGGTATACTCATGGTTTCCAAAACCACTCAAGTATGGAATATACCTTGATGGATGATCGGAGCAGACTTGCAGATAAGCTACCTAATAGTTTTCGAGCTTGCCCGTATTCCGCGACGGTTTCGGAATGGGCTTAGGAACCGTGTGAAAACTACTTATGTTCAAGGGATATAGTGCATGAACTATATCCCTCAAAGGAGGGTGTATGGGTGTTTCCAACATAGCCATATTGCACACAAGATGCTACTTTCTCACTTACTTGGGACTCCCAGAATAGAACCCCAAACTTGCCGATTCTTCTGTATGGAACACAGGGCTCTCTGTCACAACACAAGGCACCTAGTAAGAGTTAAGCCTAGGTTTTAAGGGCTTGGGGCCCAAGGGTTTCACTCGCGATCAGGGTTCAGGCGTGATTGAAATCGAATTCTTTCGCGAAAGGATGCTGTTGGACAGAGGTTGTACTCGAAAGAGGTTGCCAATTGTGCCCTCATTTTTTTTAACCACGGCAGCCGCCAGCATTCCTGCAAAAGAGCTGCACACGATCCCCCGAGGCTGAAACGTAAGCCTGAGCGGAGGTTGCCAGATAGAGTAAATACAAGGGAGTATCTCAGAACCGTTCCTGCACAATCCCAAGCAGGGATCCCCATATTCCTCTGGTGCACAGCTGCTTTTCTTTAGGATCACAAACGCATCATATTCAGAAGCCCCTGCAACAAGCGGCAAACCCTGCTGCGGCCGGGGTTCCTATTGCTTCGTAAATAGTAAAGCAATTCTACCTCCAAGCCGGCACCTGCAAGCTTTGGGATGCTTTGAGATGGGTCTCTGTGATTTTGTAGGACTGCTCATTCTTATTTAACAGCAAGCTGAAAGTCTGAAACAGGGCCAACAAGCACGTCGTCCTACGATAGCTCTAAACACACATGCAGCCATGGATTATTTCTTTGGACACGGATGGTTCCAAAGACCTGCCGCTATAGAGGCAATAGCCGACCTAGGGCGTCTTGGCAGACGAAAAATTTTGTAAGCCAAGCACAAGGCCTGATGAAGCGCAGACACAGGACTTCCAACAGCCCTGAGTTTCAAGCATGTCCTACATCAAATCAGAAGCCTTGGCACAATTTCTCGTATATTTCTGAACCTAGAGGTTGTGGAAACATGCCACAGACGCTGCTCCCTTTGCCGCAGCTGCTCTGGATGAGTAGAGGAGAAGCGTTCGCAGGACTGCTCGGTTTTTTTTCTCCAGCTGACCCGTCGAACCGCGCGAGGAGTGCTTGGAAGCCTGGTCAGGGCTATTTGGGAGTTCAGGGACAGTGATCAAGGAGGATAGAAGTAGATAACTTTACCTGTAAGGTCTGGCGTCTAGCTACTTGTAACGAATAGCATTATGTGGGGCACGTATAACCTCACGTCTGACTAGCCATGAACCGCCAAACAATGGCTGTCTACCACCTTAAAAGCCCTAAATCCTGTGGACATGTTTATTAAATGTGTAGTGAACATCCAGAACCCTTGGCTTTGTGGAAGTTTTGGTCATCCAGAGTTGTTTCAACACTGCTGATGTGTAAGGGCGGTCTCCAAGTAGTGAGCCCTTAGGGAGGCTGGGGTTGCACAGGAATGGAAAAGAAAATGGAAGCTACTACATTATACTAGGCTATATATATATATATAACATTGGGGTTTTCTAGGGATCATAGAAAATAAATTATGGAAGCTACATTATACTAGGGTATATTGTGGTTTTCTAGGGGCAACGGAAAACAAAATGGAAGCTACTATTTTGAGTTTTAGGGTTTAGGGTTGAGGATGTAGGGTTTAGGGAGTTTGCCTGGCTACCAACTAGGTATGATTCAAATAGCGGCCCCTGTTTATGGACTTCGAGGTTACAAGGTGTTGGCATGGAATCCTATGGTAGTTCTGAGGCCTTTCAGTTCTCATTGTTTAGTGTTGAACTGGTTTTCAACCTCTCTGAGAGCCACGTGGGCATTTCTTCAAAAATCCATATGATACCTATGCGTAGATTATACATTCAGGCCTACTACAACTTTAAAAACAGGCCGCTGTGTAAGTTGGCCCCATGTCAGGGGCCTTCATCTAGGACGACTGCTTTGTCACGTTTCAAATCAATGAGGTTGTGAGAAGCAGAGGAGAAGAGGGGTTCCAAAGCCTGGATAGTCGGCTCACCATCGCTACCTAAGCCCTGAATCAACCTCATGGGGTTGTGTTCTTCCGCCGGGCCAAGCCTGACGTATGCAGTAGCATGGAAGCTGTACTTTTTGGACCTCGCAGTGGAGAAGAAAGGAAGCCTCTCAAAATCAACCCCTGTAGCATCCTTCGTCTGGACACCCAGAACCTCTTCACAATCTCATGCCATCTTCGGGTCACTATAGGGCCAACAAGTTTGAGAAACACCCATATTGATTTAACAGCAATTCCTGGCCGAGTTCTGCCTTGAGCTTAACCTCCTGCAAAGCATTTAGAGCATTACGACTACAAGCAGCAAGCTTGTAGAAGGCTGCTAGTTGGCAAATAATCTCCAGGATCTAAAGCTGTTTAGAGAAGCCGAAAAGCCATCCCCTTCAAATCCTCCTTGCATGGTTCTAGTACTCATGATGGCATCCCTGTGAAGAGCGCTATATAGTCTACCCCGACCCGTTCCGCTATCCGTTTCAGCCCTTCACTGTGCAACACCCCGAAGACCAAGACAGTACCACTATATTATATACAGACAGCATACTTGCTACTAGGGGGTCGGAGATGATTATTTTTGATTTTGTAGTTTCGTTTCTTGGTAACCCAACAAGAAGCATTCATGGTCATTGACCATTATTTGATGCCATGCCGAAGGAACCAGACTAGCAGGAGGGGAGAAATCCTGTTCAGGAGAAGCGTTCCGATGGAACCCGCAGGCCGAGATACTGAGTAGTTGACTGGGTGACCTCGGAGCTGTTGGGGTTTACGCTGAGGGCCAAAAAGCGGGGACTTGGGAATAGGATGTTTTGCACATTACCCTTGCTCGGTCTTGGGGTAGGGGATAACGAATGTTCCTGCTGTCAGGCTTCTACCGTACGGCTTAGCGTTTAGGATGCGTCGTTGCCGTGTATGTAGAACGAGAATCAAAGGTTGGAAGTTATCTTTTAGGGGATGAATGCTGAAAGGAAGTTGGGCAGCTAAGATGACGCACGACTGAGGGCTGTGGGAATGTTGGCCTCAGTCCCGGTCTAATTGTGAGGGACCATGGAGTATGCCAATGCACTGAAACCCCTGTTCAAAGCACATTGAAACCCTATCGAACCCCTACTGAAACCCTATGGTGATCCTTTATACGTAGGTCTCCTGACCGCCTTATCCCGGTAGCCATCCCAGCCCCGCACAGAGTAGAGTTTAAGTCTTGGGGAAGTTAGAGCAGAAGCGCGGCAGGCCGTAAGCCCTCTACCAATTGGTGGTTAGTAAGGAATAAAGGAATATATTAAAATGGGATTATATTAGGCATGCAGTTAAACTTAGAATATAAACATGAGAAACTCCAAATGTACAGCCCGCCCCAGCAGGAATCTCCAATAGCGCGCTGCGCTCTCGATCAGCAGAATCCTGGCGGGTATATAGTTTACGTCCACCCCAAATACTTTTTCCGGGCGTTTTTCTGAAGTCTTAGGGTTTGAACTGTGTGTGTGTGTGTTGTATGTGTGTGTTTTTGAAATGGGTTCCATGTGCGGCTAAACTTAGACCGGAATTTACGTGGTCTATGACTCCATGTCATGCGATCTTGGGGCTGGAGCCTTTGGCGGGTCATTGTTGGAAATAGTTATCCTTGTAAATCCAACAAGGAACGCAAAAGTTGTGAGTGATAAGTGGTAATGAAAAATCGTTGTGAACTCTTGCAAGAGCCCGGTAAATGGTGCGAAGCTAAAACTTTTACCCCAATGAGTGAAATACAATTATCAGTTTAGATAGTAACCCTATATACCACATGACACCTGAATTTGAAAACTGCGTCCGCATCTTGGGCGCAGATTTCTGAGCCCTGCCATCCTCAAAGGTTGCACTGAATCCTAAACTCCACTACTCCAAATATGTGTATTTCACAATATTCCCTGTACCGCTGTGTACTGTCATTTCACTGTCTTACTAGTCCCTGAGGGCACCCCAATTTTGGGAAACTCTAGACCCCAATAGAATCCCCAAGCCTAGATCATATATTACGACTCTTCTGGAAGGGACTTAGGGCGCCCCTGCCCTTGAGGAACTTCCCCTACTTACTCATGCGTAGTTCGGTGGCGGGAAGGAGGGACCGCTGAGGACATGATGGGGGACTGCCGTTCGTACAGATTTGTTTGCACCACCGGCAGTGGTTACATGAGGTTTCTTACATTACAAGGGATGACTACGGGGATCAATTCCCCGCTCAGCATGGATGATTGGGCGGTTGTTCAATAGCACCTGACATGTTTCATGCACACATGAACTATACATTGAAGATGATTTTTAGCAGTTCCTCAGAAATATTGGGTGCACGCTTAGGATTATCTGGACTTCGAATTCTCAGCTCAGCGCCGAGGAATGAGGCCGAGGGTTATGAAGGCTTCAGGCTTCAGGTATAGGGCTTAAGGAGTTCGGTTTGGAAATGAAAGTTTAGGGTCTGGTGGTTGCGTGATGGGGTTTGGGACTAAGGTTTCAGCCCTTGATTGAGTTTCTCAACCAGCAGGTACCCAAGGGATACTAGAGATATGTTGAGATCAACATGGGGATGGCCCTGTTAACGCATTCTATGATGGGCAGCTTTGAGACACAAACACACAGGTTGTGCGCCAAGATCTTAGGAGCACGAAACCCTCGACCAACCCTACATTCCAAAGTGTAGGAATGAGAAGCCACGCCCTAACCCCCTTCTTAACCCCATCCTAGCTTCAGAACTCCAATTCCTGAAGGCCAACATATCTTGTGAGGATAGGTACTCATCTAGAGACATTCTGGAATCATGGAATGAAAAGACCTGAAAAAGATTTCTTTACATGCGCATCATATTTCAAAAAGCCGTAACCTTTTGAAGGAATTGCAATACATAGCTTTTCCACGACATGCAAGTTTTGCATCAGTCATAATTAGGAACGAACCATGTGCATCAGAATCTGCCGGAGACTTCTTAATTTCCAAACCCCAGAACCTTAGACTCCTGAATCACACAAAACCCTAAATCACGTACAGTGAATTCCTAAAGCTCATCAGCCGTGAACCACCGACGGCAGTAGACCTGAAACGCTGAAACTCTAAGCCACCAAGCCCCTAAACCTAGGCGTCATAATCCTTCAAACCCGTGACCCCAAACACCCAGAAAACTCATAAACCCAAACCCTTAACTCAAAGCTCCTCACTCCGGACACAAAATAGGTTAAGCCGCTAAGCCTCTGACAGCTGTGCAGGTACCCTAAAAATTGCACAACGTGGTAGCGTAGTGTGGCAGATTGCCAGATTGGGCGTTGCTACCTTGCACCCTGAACACCAAGCCCTTGGATCCTCCCTGGGCTGGGGGAAATCAATCTAAGGCTTTCGAGGTTAGAAGTATGGGATCCTAACATGGGCCCTTAGCGTCTTAGGGAATTCTGGATAGTGATTGCAAGATACTTGGGTCTGCAGGATTAAAGGCCCATACTTGAGCCTACCGTAGAGTCAGGCACAGCTGGAATGGACCCCCGTAACCGCGCCCATTTAATCCCACAGAACAGGGCAGCTTCCAAGCAGCTACAGAATCATCAGGACTCTGTTGCACCCCTTAACCCCTGAAACCTAGTACTTTCCCTTGTCTTCCGTTGCTTCACGCCCTACTAGCAAACAAGTATTCCAGGCGCAGCCAAAGCGAGAATAGCCGGTCCGGACCCTCAAGCCCCCGAAGGGCGGGCAAGCCATCAGCTGACGAGGAATGGTCTGGGAGGGTTTGGGCTTGGGTGTGGGGCTTTCCTTGGAGGCTTAGGAGATTCTAGGAAGGGTTTAGGATGCTTTGAGGGAGGGTTTAGGGTGGAGGATTTTGGGATCAGGGCTTGGTAGTTAAGGTTCGGGGTTCCGGAATGAGAGTTCAGGGCCATGGGTAGGAGGTTTGTATGGTAGGAATGGGACGGATGTGTAAGGATTAGGCGGGGGTGGGTGCCACAAGAAAACTCTTCAGGAATCATGGGTTATCTAGGGTTCTCTGTGGAGTAGCTAGGCTAGACCATGCTGTTTCTGAGAGCATCTGAGCCAGGGGCGAGGGTGCTGCAGTTTGGAAGATTACAGGATCGAGTTTGATACCATGGTAGCTATCCTCCTCGTCGCCCCAGTTGTGTAACTGCCCGTGGACCCGGAGTCGGTACGCTTGCATGTGCCGTACACGCACAGCTCTCACTTTGTGTTAAACAGAAACCAATGTTTCTGTTGCAGCGGGTGCTTGTTGGATCTCAAGGATGTTAGACTGGGTGCGCAACAGAAAGACACCGTGGGACCTTCTCGTAAATTTGGCCCCGAATCATGAGCTATCCATGCTGTAGCAGACTGCAAGCGTCTATCAAACACGGACGTGCCTCCATACATCCCTCAGAGGCCTGTGACTGTGCGCTTTTGGCGCACGAACTTGGGAAGCTGCCGGATACCCCTGTGCACGTTGGTGCTGAAGTCGCGCAATGTCCTGAAGCCGTGTCGGGGCACCATGATTTTTTGTGTGTCGGTCTCGTTCTTTCCGCGCTTGAAGTGATGCCCATCAGTGCGGCTGTTGCATTCATAAGTGGCTAAAGAGCGAGCAAGTCCAAAGCTCCAAGCAAGGTCTCAGGTACAACACAAGCAGAGCAGCTTATCGCAAATCAAGCTCCACTTCCAACATTGCCAGGCGCAAGCCTTGCAAAAACTGCGCCCTGACAGCCGGCATCATTCGGACTTAAGAGACATTCGGACTTAAGAGAGCCTTCCAAAATGAGAGTCTGAAAAGATCATCCGAAATGAGAGTCTCAAAAGATCGGAGTACCTTTCTCTGCCCCAGCAGAAACAGAGAACGGTGCTTTCTGTAAGCCCCATAGTACTGCGCGGAAGCTCGCACAGCGGCCTACATGTTTATGTGGAAAGACTGACCAGAAACCAAAGCACTCGAGTTTGGGGTGCGTATTACTACCTAGAAGCACTTCCGGCAAATAAAACTGCCGTAATCCAATGCGGCATTTATTCCCGCCGTAGGCTATGGTAAACGCCGGAAGTACCTAAAAGACGCCGTCAATAAGTAAGAAACGCCGCAACCTGTAAATCCAATCCCTCCTGCATAACCCCTGAAGACTCTTTTTAAAGGTTCTGGAGACTTTGAAGCAAAAACTCGAGGCTTCGTGTTCACGATTTGGGTTTGGGGTTTAGGGTTTAGGGTCGAGGGTTTAGGGTGTAGGGTCTAGGTTTAAGGGTCTAGGGTTTAGGGTTCAGGGATTTGGGCCTCATGGGTCAAATATCCTGTAGGAGACAGCACTTCAGGATTTGGGGCTTTCAATGTTCAGGACCCAGAAGGGCTGAGAACCTAGGGGTTCCTCTGGGGATGAGCGGCTTCTAGTGCAACGCCAGCAACCCTGTGTGCTCAGAAATTCAAGTCTCTGGCCCCCACAAACACAAAGAGTGAACTTCAGGGAAGTCCCAAACAACATGAAACCCCAACCTTACAGGGCCCAATTTCCTAACTCTGAGCTCTAAACCCCAAGCCCCAAACCCTAAACCCTACCCAGACCGCAATCCAAAGTCCAAACTCTGGACACCTTGTCGCTATGATTTTGGCTGCCGGCGATGCCGAACGGATGCTGCTCTTCTGCTCCTACGCCTATGCAGTCCATTGAGCCTTCTCCCATTCATGGGTTCTACTTCTTTTGAGCTGTCAATAGTCAGGGTTTCTTTTCGAGGGAAATTCAATAATTACAACAGTTGACTGAAGACAATAATTCACCACACCTTACAATGCACAACTACTGTGGCTCGGGTCTTGGTGTGTAGAGTTTAGGGGTTCCTTCCCTTAACATCAGACCAGACATGCTAATCCCTAGAACCCTAAGAAACTCTACGTCTTACACCCTAAACCCTGATCCCTAAACTTGAAACCCTACTTGGAGGGTTGGGGTGACTTAGTAAGTAGGTTAACAATAGGCTATAGGGATATTTATAGGGTTACAAAAGGGGCTACTTACTAAGTCGCCCTGACCCTCCAAGTAGACCCCATACCTGAATTTCTAAACCCTAAAGCCCAATCCCTACCAAGTCATGAGCTATAAGCTTAAACTCTAAACTGTGGGCAAGGCTTGGATATAAGAACCTTTGTGGCCCTAGGAAAGGCAGCAGGCTCAATGAGACATGCATGGGCATCATCTGCGAAGTCCAGAAGCGGCACGGTGCTTCAGGTGCCTGTTAAGCACTGCCTTCTTCTTTAAGAAGCTGCGCTGAAGAACTCGGTAGTTGATGGTTCTCGTGCTCACAACCAGAGCAAGGCTGCACAACTTCCCCACAGCATCTTCGTTGAGGTCACATGTATATACGGCAGGGTTAAGGACCAGAGGCGATGGTGTCTGAAGGGCACTGCGAAGGTCCCAGAGCCCATGGTATTGGGCTTTAATGCAAAGAAGGACATGTGCATATCCAGCGCCTGCCGGGCCAGCATCTGATAACCATTCAAGAAAATCGTGAGGTGCAAGTACAGTGACTGCCCACATTCTCTTGCCAGCCAAAGAGGGTGACTGTAGGCGATGTCGAAGATCTGCTGTCCATGATGAATTGTACTCCGAAGCAGTCGAAAGAGGCGTTTGTGCTCCTGCGGCAAAGGCGGCTCCTGTTGCAACCTGGCAGAGACGAACCAATGCAGCCATCCCAGAAGCAGCATGGTGTCGGAACCCTTGCCTGTGCTGAGATCTGCTGCTAAAAGCTATTGCTGATGACCATTTATGGCTTCCTGGCACTAAACAAAAAAGGCTTAACAACAGCTAAAGACAAAAACGCAAACACTAAAGCCTAGCCATAAAACACCGAAAAAAAAATCGAACCATCCGAAAATTAAGATTGCATTTATCAGGGTGCGTTTTGTTTACGACTTCAAGCTAAAAGTCCAACAAACTGAGTCGGAAAGAAAAAAAGAAACTGGGTTTCAGTCAGGGACTGTTGCTCCAAGCATAGTCACTCAGTCGCTTCATGTTGAAGAATGCAGGACTGAAGTAGCGAAGGCCTGGAGATTTGTGCATCGCCAGGCACCAGAGCTTGAAGCTCTTGTGCGCGTTGCACAGGCGATGAGCAAGGTTGCGCCGAGAGCCTTCATAGTCGAAGTAGCCCAGCCGACAAAGAAGGCAGGTAGAGCCTGCCACATCACGGCCAATGCCGACCTTGAAGAGATGAAACAAGTCCAGCTTGTATAGCATCTCCGGCGCGGCCTGATCGTACGGCGATCGGCTCAGCGGTGGGTCATCGCTCCAGGGGCGCGCCTGATACAATGTCTCCGTCCACGCCGGCACGTCGCCACTATCTTCGAAGGGATAGCCCGCAGTGCCAGCCATGCAAAGGTGGCAAATGCCGATCTCGTGAGTAGAGCCTAAATTGCGCGTAGCTGCGACTCAGCTTCGCCGCCTTCTCGGCCATGTGCTTCAAGTCGCCTTTGTGGCCGAGCAGGACGCCATATAGTACCGCCGGTCAGCGACTCGCAGGCCTCGCGCATCCAACTTGATGAGGTCCTCAGCCAAGAGGTTCAAGAGGCCCTCATAGACAGCAGGGTAGTCCTTGTACACAAAGTCTGGCAGGCCAAACAAGATGTGGCGGGTGAGGTAACTGCCGCCCTTCACAGTGGTGCTTTGCCGCGAGGCGACATCTAGTTCAGCTGCCTGCGCCACCGGACCATAGCAATTCGGCACATGCTCTGCTTTGGATGCAACAAAATCACAGCATCCGCACTGCAGAGGTTCGGTTTGGGAAGGCCCAATGGGAGTCTCAAACGTCGTGATGAGATAGTTCCCACGCTTCGGTCCCTTGCCTTCATCTCCAAAAATGAGGATGGGAATTGTAGTGCGAAGGCGACTTGCATCCAGGCTGAAGATATGATGTTCTGGATGCACCCATTCGTACATCTTCCAGAACGCTTGTAGTTGATCCTCCAGCGCGTCACGACCACCAGCCAGCACAGATGGTGCGTTTTGCAAGAAATACCCAAGCCACTGCGAGACATTGAGGTAGTGGGCCTCAATAGAATTGCCATCCGCATGAAACACTTTCTTGTTAATGTGAAGAGGAATTGAAAGACCCATTTTCGAGAAAAATCGGTGCGAATCCCGCTCGGCATTCTTCTCAAATTTTCGCTTTCCAGATTCGTCCACATTGTCATTGTCATCTGCTCTGCCAGTGATGTCAGCTATGCAGCGTTTGGCATTGCTCGCAGAAGCCTTGGATCACCAAAAAACAGGTTTGGGTTATAGGGCTTAGGGTTTAGGATGGGCAAGGCATTACAGGCCACAAAGGGCGGGGAGGCGTAAAAATTGCCATAACACGAAGATGCGGAATTGAGAGTAGAATGGAAAGGGTCGAATATCTTTCTTTACATGAAGAAGCGCCAAAAATTGGGAAGT
Source organism: Symbiodinium pilosum (assembly GCA_905231905.1). Classification (NCBI taxonomy): domain Eukaryota; class Dinophyceae; order Suessiales; family Symbiodiniaceae; genus Symbiodinium; species Symbiodinium pilosum. Next base: position 63,398 of record CAJNIZ010026036.1, on the reverse strand, counting down.
TCAATCTATGCCCCAAGCTTGTGCTGGAACCTGCTGGGTCCTTATTCTCTTCGCTATGGTTCTTCTTGCAGCATATAATAATAATGTCTCATCCCAACAACTTCCTCTCAAGAGCCTAATCAGTAAATCCTATAGTCCCCCTTAAGTAGATAGAATATGGGGTAACATATTATATATGGATCTTATCGTAATATACCTAAAGCCATGTTCTATCCACGTAAGGGGGACTATAAACCCTACACCAAGAAATCAATCCGGAGTTCGACGCTTTGAATACATACCATCGACTTTGGAGGCCTTCTAGGGTGAGGTTTGAATTAACAGGCATGGGCTGGAGGGCGTAGGGTCGAGGGTTCGAAGCTTCAGCACCGGTGAGCATAGGGTTTGGCATGGCTTGTTGATCTTTTGGAAGCCTAGGGTAGGGTTAAGATTGTCTGGCTCAGGTTGGACAGTTTGGAATTCGGGTTCCAAGCAACCCTAAACCCGTACAAAGCCTAAACCTTAAACTCCTAGACCCTAAGCCCTAAACCCTATAAAACCTATGAACCCTATAAACCCTATAAACCCTATAAACCCTAAAGTGGTACCCTAAACCCTCAGCCTTAAAAGTCCTAAACCCCAAGCCCTGAAAACCTTATGCCCTACACCCTGTACCCTATAACCTCTCGAGGCACGCCCTCCCCGAGCATCTCCGCATACTGCGCTGCTCGGCGATGAACATCTTGGGGCTGGGCTCTCTCACCTGGCAGAAGAGTTGAATGCTTAGGGAGACCTAGGGTTTAAGGGTTCTCGGGCTTGCTATTCGAGAGGCTTCGTTTGACAACTACAGGTTTAGAGGCATGAGTGGCATAAGGTTCTCAAACAATAGGGCTGGTAACGATTGAAGATTGTCATTAACACCTCGGGAATTTGTGAAAATTCGGATGGACAGTGAGGTTGGGGTCCAAAACAACATGAAGTGGAATTATCTCAGGCTCTTCTAACTTCAAGGACACTTCTAGCTTGCAGCTCAAACAAGCACTTTGGTCGACGCCGAACATTCGAACAGATCTTCCCCTATGCATGGTGCATTGGATCAGCCAAGAGGTGATCCCCAAACGAGTCATTGTGGCTAAAACCACAACACCTCAGCTACAGCCCCCATACTCCAGCCAGCCATAGGCCTAGACCGCTACAGCGAAAAACCGAGCACTCTTTCGTGACGGAGCATGAGACCCCCGAGGTTTTTGGGCTTTCTAAAGTTCAAGGCTCAAAAACTGGCTGGAAATGCGAGCAGGGCAAAACACTAGCAGAGCAAGTCAGGGCTCAGCGCTTGTTCTTAGCCTTGGCAGCCACCGTCTTCTTCGAAGATGGGGTCTGGCCTTCCGCCTTTGCAGCATTTTTCCCCGTTTTGCCAGTTTTTTTGGCATCCTTCTTTTTCTGGGGCGGCGCAGGTTCCTTCTTGACAGGCCCCATCGCCAAAACACTCCTAAGTTCTGGATGTAGGCACAGGAACCCAGTCTCGCACATGCTACGAGTACAGACTAACTAAGCCAGGCTTCTTTGCACGATCTCCCAAGCAAATGGCCTCAATAGACCTTAGCAGAAATGATCAAAGAAAAGCAACGGGCAGCGATTCACCAGCGGAATTTGAGCAAGGCATCATCTTCGCAAGTCAGATACAAGCAGGAGCGCCCAAACCTCGTTTTCAACCCCAAACCCTAAACCCTACAGACCCAGCACCCAGCTTGGCAATAAAGTAACACTGACGCCCTTACACCAGCCCCAGCCCTAAACGCCTTAGGACCCTACAGCCTGAATCTACACATCCAAAATGAGGCGCAGCTTCCGCGAGCTCTCGTACGCATTCTTGAGCTTCTTCTGGTTCCTGGGCCAAAAGCAATGGGGTTTGGGGTTTTAGCGTCTAGGGTTTAGCAATTCAGGACAAGAGGTCAGGAAGTGGTCTCATATTTGCCAATACAAATTCCAAGGCCTTTGATGTTTAGATGCTTTCCAAGGGTCTCCTTGGTGAAGCCAGCAACAATGCCCTGATCATAGATTGCGGCAATCGTCTCATCAACGGCTGAAAGGGAGGTCCACGATTCATTGATTTTCCCGAGCATCCTAACACACAAGGCCCCAAACTCACACGCATGAGCAGGTCCAACATTCCACGCACACACCCCAAAAAAGCCCGCCTGGACTGGGTAGCAGTGGGCTCCTTCAATCCTTCAAACTTACCCTTGATTTCCAGTAGCTTGGTCAACCGCTTCTGGATGCATTTGCTCATCTTCGTAGCAACTGACGAGGGCTGCTGGGCTTCCTCTAGCTGCGGAAAGTTGAGCTGTTTCAAGATTTTGTCACGGGACTGATCATCATCGTCATCCTCCCCCGAGCTGTCATCAGCCCCAGCTTCATCATCAGAACCTTAGGAGGCAGTGTAACCCTTTGCTCACAATTCAAGAACTGCAGCTACCCATGCTCTGCACTAGCACCTTGGCAGCGAAAGCCATGCGGTTCAGGCTCGTCTCCGCCTAGCTCATGCGGTCCATCATCTGGCGATGCTGGTGCTTCGCCATAGAGTTCTTCTTCGAGAAGTGTTCGCTTCAAGTGCCTTTTCGGGGGCCCGGCAGAATATGATTAGATTTCAAATTGGGCTGGCAAACCCAGGGAACCAACCCATTGCTTCTCATAGCGATTGAGGCTTAGGGTTCAGGATTCAAGGTTTAGGGTTAGGGTTTAGGGCTTCCATGCTTTGGTTCCCGCCATGACAATTCTGTTTTGTTGCACTACTAATTGCTTGTGATGATGGTATTCTGGAAACAGGTACTCAACACACATTCTAGGCAAGCAGAGGAGGTTGGGACTAGCCGGAATCTTGGCATACAAGTCAGGGCCGCAGCCACAATTCTTCTATGATTGGAGGGAGGTTGAACCCTAAACCCCCTAACCCTGAACAGGGATCTTGCACAGAGGTCACTCATGGGATCTTGCATCTAGTTAAGGGGCACTGACTGCTCTTGGTGTTTTGGGGCTCTTGTAAGATCTGGGTTAGCTAGTTTGGGTTCTGAATCTAGCCACACAGCCCTGATGTCCCTGCGAATCTAGGCTTCAACCCTAAACCCTGTTTAATGCCCTAAACCCCAAACCCTTCTGCAGCGTGGACATCATGGACATAAATGCAGCCAGCGACTTGTTGCTTCCATGAATCTTCACAGCCACCCAATAGAGGTCGCCTTCACCATAATCAGACTTCCTGCCACAGGGATTATAGGGCCAAAGAGGGGTTATAGCGCCAAGAGTCAGGGCCACATGCAGTAGAGCCAAGGCTATCATGGTCGGCACATGGTTTGGCACTGCCTCTTCCATCCTGGCCGACGCTCGCAGTGCCGCTTTACGTTCCTAATCTTCTTCCTAGGTAGCCATGGGGATAAGAGATCTATTGGGTTTGGCGATCATTCATACAAGACACTCCGAAAAAACCAGCAGCTTTCATGTCGGCTTCAGTCATGAACTCATAGTCTGTCTGGAAGACTTGCTCATGAACTCTCTGGTAGATGTGGCGCACTTTCTTCATGAAGAGCTCCTTCTATCTGCTACTCAGACAACAGTGAGTTGAAGAGAATTCAACATGATTCGCAGTATGGGACACGTTAACCACATCAATAACTTTATGACATAGCTTATTTGGGTTGGAGGTCGGCCATTTGAAGGGTTTAGGATGTAGGGGTCTAGGGCTTGTAGGCTTAGGGTTTAGGGTGTCCGGCAGGACACTTTTCAAACACCAGTCCGCTTGGTAACCCAGCTTTTCGAACATTGCCATGAGCTTCGGACGCTTCTCCTTATCCTTCCACTGTTCCAGCACCTCCGTTGGAACTTTGTAGGTCCCGTCTGTCTTGGGCTCCATGGTTCGACGCAAGCGACGGCCCACGGCCGCCGGGCTCAGTTTCTTCGGGGGGTCCTTGAAAGGCGAGGACTCTCGCTTGCGCTTCCCTGAGCCCGGGGTCATTTCGGCTTGGGTTTTCGTGGCAGGCGACTTGGAAGGGGTTTTGGCAGGACGCGGGAAAGCTCTCGACTTTGCAGGGATTGGGGAGGGCTTGGGTGAACTGGGCGATCCAAGGTTGGAGGATGAGGAGTGGCGGTTGGGCGTGCGAGGGGGTGCTGCCTTCTTCTGTGGGGTAGCCACGTTGCGCAGAGCTACAGCACCACCTACTCCCTTCCCTTTGCCACCTTTGCTGGGCTTTTGCGTGAGTGTCGGCGGCACTGGGCGCTTGTCCTCCTCCTTTCCTGGCTCCTGTCCTGCCTTGCTGTTTCCTTGCTGCCCTTCCTTCTGTGCTGGCACCTGTGCTTCCTTGCTGCTTGCTGCCTGTTCCGGCCCCTTTTCTGGCACCAGTTCTTTCTTGTGGTCTTCTTGGTTTCCTACCTTCTCTCCTGGCACCAGTTCTTTCTTGTGGTCTCCTTGGTTTCCTATCTCCTCTCCTGGCACCTGTCCTTCCTTGCAGTCTCGTTGGTTTCCTCCCTCCTTACCTGGCTCCTGCGCTGGAACGGACTCGCCTTGGTTTCCCTGTGCCTCCCGGTCTGCTTTGTTTTTCTCCTCCCTTTCATCCCCACTTTGGTCCACCAAGGTGTCCTGCTGCTCACCACATTACTCTCTGCTGGTTTCAAACTGGTTTTAGTAGCTTTGGCATGCAAACTTACCCGAACTCTGAACCCTAAAGCTTAAAGCCCGAATCCTCAACCCTATAAAGCCTAAAGGCCACCAAACCCCAAACACTACAAACCCTAAAGCCTTAAGCCTATGAAGCCTAAACCCCATAAACCCTAAACCCATTTATCACCCACTTACCCTGCCTCTTGAAAAGAGTCCAAGCTTGCAGAGCCTAGGAGCTGAGACCCTGATTGCGACGCATGCCACGAAGGCCGGTGGCCGGGTACATTCTTCAAAGCCTGGGGCTCGTTTCGGTTCCAACATACCAGCTAAGAACAAAGTGCAACATAGAGCAAACACACACACGCGCACACGCACCCACGAGAGACAGCATTGAAGGCAGGCAAGCAGCTAACAGCCTGTCGCGCTCTGCCAGCAACTCTTGGTATTTCGGGTCAGACTCCAAGGACATGGTCTGGGACCGGAGTATGCCCACCCCCCTAAGCAGGCTACTAGTGCTGAGGCTATGACTAGCAGCTCTCTGCATCGCTGCTCTCTTAGAGCCCTGAACAGGCCCACCAGGTAGAAATCACATGCAAAAGCTCCGCAAAGTGGTGAATTGCTGCTTCCAGTACCTCTCACAGATAATCAGGGCACGTGCAGGATTGCTAGAAAAACAGCTTCCGGGATTTTCCGCCGTTTCGACGGGACTTTCCGCCGCAATTCCGGGACCCCAAATTGTGAGAAAACACCGAAAATCTCAGAAGACTTCTGGAAAAGCTGCCAGACCTGCATTTTCCCGGAAAACTTCACAGAAATGCCAAAGGAAGGCCCTAGCCCAAACCTCAGCTATCCTAGTCCCTGGCAAAGCCGATCAGAAGGCTTCATCGACAAGTCTGCGCCACTCCGGCGTCAGGTGCAGGTGTTTAGAGGCTCTCAGATAAGCCAGGCACTCCAACAGCCCAGCATCTTCCCACAGGTCACCACAAGGAGCTTCAGCAAATAGGGTGTGAACAGACTTGTGGGTTCGAACCTCAGAAGAATGGGGCCTTAACTTTCTAGACCCTAAGCACTAGACCCTGCCCCACACCTGAAACCTGAAACCCCCAAAGCAACCTGGAATTGCATGGTAGTGACATTACGAAGCTTCGGCTTGCTCTTCAGGAGTCGGGGTCGAATGGCCAGGATGCGGGAACAGAAGCTTGGCGTATACTCCCTTAGAGCAGGGCAGAAATTCTTGCTTGTGGCGCAAGCAGGAGGTTAGGGCTTGGAAAGGGGCAAAGGCAGGGCAGAGAAGAACTTAAGTTATAGGGATGATCCTCCAATAAGCAGAACTTAAATTTTATAGGGATGATCCCCCCAATAAGCAGAACTTGCGTTATAGGGATGATCCCCCAATAAGCAGAACTTAACTTTCAAGGTAATCATAACCCGCTTATAACCGTGGTTATAATCCAACTACAATCCACGAAGGGAACCTAGGAAGCTATTAGTTGGGCAATAACTACACGTATGCTTGGGGTATAATTACCCTGAACCTCCAACTAGAGCTCTAGGGTTAGGTTAGGGCTGTATTTTTCAGCCAGGACCAGAAGGTTGTGAACCCCAGGCATTCGCAGAATACCCCAGAACCCCATTCAAGATCCAAGGAATCAGCAGTGACACGTCAACAGCGAGCAGGCATTTGATGGGTCCTTTAGAAAGTTTTCCAGAACCCTCGACCCTAAGTCCATAACCCTCAATGATAGGAATGGTCCCTATGTACTGCTCGGCCGTGGTCTCCAAAGAACTCCTCGGACCCCACTTCCTGATACCCCACTTCCAAACTGCTCACGATAGAATATGTTATAATATATTAGTATATTATATTGGACTATAATAATGATTCTTGGTGACATGTGGGGTTGCTTTGATTGCATCTGGGCCTGGGAACTAGGTAACAGCAACCCTAAACCCTAAACCTTAAACCCTACACAATGCAGATGTCTACTTAATTCCCAGACCCAGATCCCTAGGAAAATCATAGGGTTTAGGGTTTCACCCAAATTTGTAGACTATGAATAGTGGAAGTAGTTTCCCTATCCTAAACCCTTAACTTTCACCCTTAACCCCAGTAAAGTTCTGACGTAGTAGAAAAGAGCTCTGAGTCAAAAACTGCTTGGGCTGGTTTGGCTTGAATTTAAGGGGCTTCACGGGGTCTGAAGGACGTTCTTCTGGGCTGCAAAGGGGTCTGGTAGTGCTGACTTCAATCAAGACTAGAAAAGAAGCACTTAATAATAATGATCTGTGGGGCCCAGTACTCAAGCGCAAGACTAGAGTAGAACACACCTGTCTTAGTCAAGTAGCTGGGAAGCCTTCAAGTTGGAAGTGCCAGTGTAGCATACTTTGCCTTCTTTGTTGACATACTTCCGGGCCAGTGCTTTTGCGTTGGCACTCCTCTTCTTTCGGGTCCTATAGTATTTTTTTTCTGCGCAGACTCAAGAGGCATACTTCCCAGCAATTGCTCCAAATCTTGGTTGGTTTGGCCGAGCTGTGCGAATAATCTGACATGTTGAACGCTGTTCGGAACACCTTAGTTGTTACTTTCATGAGCGGGCTTCCCCTGAAAACCTCTAGCCTCTGTCCTTTCAACAAGAGTACCAAAAGCATTCAGTGCAGAAGAGATACTGACAATCCTGCTCTTCGCAGGACTCTAATCAACCATTGGAATCTATTGTGCAATGCCACAAGCGAACTGCCAGGATTCTCGACCAGCCAGACGCCATTGGCGATGTGTATGAGGAGGAGCAATAATATGACCCTGGGCCACGTACTTGGGGGCCAACAGCTTCTTGGGTTTGGGGTTAAAGGGTTTCAGGGGTGGAGTTTTCAGCAAGAGTGTTCCCAGGCCAAAGCGCCCACGTTTTGAAGAGAGTATGGGCCCAGGTTCTTAGGTACGCTTGTGGGGTCATAGCAAGTACTCATGGCACAATCTCTACACAAGTACCCCGGTTAACCTGCAGCAAGCCACCGGGACACCATGTAGTTTGCTGATTGAACACTTGGTCGGCTGGGATGGCCCATCGGCAACAACTCCGTACGCATACTGGTTCCAGCATTGATCCCAACCCACGAGCTGCAACAAACACCCAGGGTGCAGACCAAGTCATCCCATCGAGAGGCTAGCACTGACGCCACAGCCAGCCTGTAGCTGTGTCCAGGGAAGGTTTTTTACTCTTCAGGCTCTACTACATAAACCCTTGCAATCCAGAACTTGGTGCCCAACACAAAGCCAGAACTCGAATTGATGTTGTGAGCATTGCCCTCATCGTATAATACATCATGCGCTGCAGCTTTCAGCCCAACTGAGGTCGCCAACCGGGAAATGCGACGGGTCCCTGCGAAGAATTCTAAGATTTGAAATTCAGAGTTCTCTAGCCCAAAATCCATGTGGGCTGTGAGAATGATCAGGGCCACAAAAACCTCGGTAGCCCCAGTCAGTGACAATTGAAATCCACATTCAGCCACGCGCAGGATACACAACCTCTGCAAGCAAGTTTCTTTCGGCGCGCCATATGTAATGAGACGGCGGATGATCTCTTCTATACGATCTCGGGGCATGTGTGGCTGGCTACTTTCAAGTAGGCTGCCTAAAACTAAAGTGTCTCTGAGCAGTATAGCCACAAAGACACACGCACAGACAATGACACTAGCTGCGCAGCCCTCATGCCCGTACAAGCCACTAGGGAAAGCTTGCGGGGTTCTATGTGTAGAGATAGGTTTAGGGTTTAGGGTTTAGGGTTATTTGGGGACAGCAAAGTCAGTCTTCAGGCTTCTAGAGGACAAGGAGCACCTTGGGACAACATGCTGCAGTGAGTATGTGCACCCCTAGTGAAGAGCCAAACCTCTCCAAGACCTTGTACGAACCACATAACCCAAAAGCCCCAAATCCACAACAAGAAAATGATTCGAGGCTGGCAAAACAGACCACTTGGTTTACAACCCAAACCCCCACCCATGACCCCTCAAGCAAGCAAGGGCTGACCACTTGCGAGACCATACTTCAGGAAGGCGTGCAGCGGTCGCGGCGGCATCCAGAGCTAGTACCTGGCGCAGAATTGTTCGGCTTTCAGCTTTGGCTTCGTTACCCTAGCACAAACAGTCACGCACATTGGAAGGCAAGCAAGAAGTTGCTATCTTTTCTTCAGCGCTCAGCCTGCAATCCTCCATAACCCCATCGCCACAATGACTCCGTGGCGCTTCCCCACTAGCGAAGACCTTAGAGCTTTCGTATGTGTACTGCGACCTTGAGGCCCATAGCTATAGTTCACCCCCACACAGATTCGCCACACGCATCGAGCGAGTAAAGGGCAGACATCTATCACAGCGCCTTCGGCAAAACAAAACTTCCTGCGCTTATCGCAGGGGCAGCTCACAACATGTAATCGGAATCGTACTTCTCAACTCAGTGGCCCAGCAAGCGTCCTGAAAAGCAAAGACTGCACATGAACTCAGCTGTATTATAATTCAAGTGATGGCAGCACGTGCTCAGTATACCTAAGAAAGGCATCTGCAGTCCTTCACACTCCTTGCTCATGAGGAAGCTTCGGGCAAGCTTGTCGGGTCCTGTAGGGAAAGTATTTCGCTTGCATGTTGTCTAGGGACTAGGCTAGATCTTTGAAAAAGCTGAACCCCTTGTCCTGCAGTGTCGAGGGGCTGGAAACGTTCGGGGCAACAAGCTTCTCATAGCTCTTTCTCAATGCCAAGAAGATTGCTCTGTTGGGGTCATTGATTGGTAGGACCCGCCTTGCAAACGTGGCTGCCACCTCCCCATTCTTCTGCCGGGCCCTCAATTTCCAATTTGTCCCCCACCTTGCGCTTACCCTTTGTGCCCGCCTCTTCCTGTGGCTGACTCTGAACGAGTTCCACATCTAGCGTCTGGCGGTTGCCTTGGGGCTTCTTTGGGGGCTTCACGGGTGACTTTCTGCTCTGGGCCTTCGGGTTGTTCTGGGGCTTCACGCGTGACTTTGCAAGGGCCTTGGCATTGGCCTTGCCCTTGGCCTTAGCTTTTGCCTTGGCACGACTCTTGGCTCTGGCAGCCGCTGGTCTCTTGAACAGCTCGGCACCAATGTCTTCATCTGACTGGGGCTCCTCAGGACCATCTTCGCGCATCCTCTGCCGCTGCTTGCCTCCTAGCTGCTCCTTCCTCAATACCAAGTCCTCCCGGGAAGTAGTACACAGCCTACCCAGTAATCCCTAGAGTAACTTTTAGGGAGCAGCTTTATTCCCCCGAACATGAAAGCAATCCAGCCTAGATTCCGGAAATCATTCTTCGAGGCTTCTATCGAGTGTGCCTAGAGGTACAAAGCTGAAGACTACAAAACCAACACACAAACCTAGGCACCTAACCTTATCACCAGTTGGCCCTAAACCTTCCCACCTCCCTTCCCCGCTCTCCTGCTGTTTCAGCATCTGAGGAGTTATCCCGGACGAAGCTGGTGAAGCTGCGCAGTCACTCAACGCAGGTGAGGAGGGGCAAGCTTGGACATTTGCAGCAGGCTTTTTGCAAGGTGTATCACAATCCTGAAACAAAGCCTTCTTGGGTGTGGGTTGCCCTAGGATTTCCAGGGTGGCTGCTTCCTCTTTGGTCAGGGGGCTCAGCGCTTCCGTTGGGGTAGGGCTTGAAGGCTTGCCTGGAGTCGACTTTTCAGGGGTTTCCAGGGAAACTAGTTCAGGAGGGAAGGTGAAGACATGTTGCTTCTCGACCTTGGGGCTTGGCTGAGTAGGTGGTATCGGGCTGGCGCTTTTCGGGCTCGGTTGAGTGGCAGGGATTGGGCTCTCTTGCGGTCCTGGCACACTATGGATGGGGCTCGATTGCGCAGGCGGGATTCGGCTCTCTTGCATGGCTGTTTGACTAGCGTGGAAGGGGCTTGGTTGAGTAGCAGGGATTGCGCTCTCTTCCAAACTCGGAACTTTAGGGCTGAAGTACAACGTGGGCGCAGGGCTGGCTTGCAGGGTCTCAAGACTAGGCCCCGAAATCCTCACATCATCCGGATAGGTGTAGGGGAGAGTCTCGGCGTCAGCCGGGCAAACACCTTAGATAGACAACACAAATAACTAATTGTAGCAAACACAGCATGGTAGGACATCCCTGCCAAATTACATACTTCCAATCTAAGCCACCACCATCCCAGGAATTCATCACATGCTGCCCCCTCAACTCGGCTCGTCGTCGGGCCAATTGTTGCCTTGTTGGTCAAGCCCACACACAGGTATTATTGACCCTATACAACCCACTCACCTTCCAGAGTTAATGTCTACTCCAAATGCAAGCTAGAAGGCTCAATCAACTGAAGCTGCTCATCCACGCTGGCTGCAGGTGGGGGTGCTGCGATCAAGTCGACTGGCTCTGGCAAAGGGGCTGGCGGCAAATATGCAGACGGGGGCTCAGGGGTGTTGTAGGGTAGCCCCAAGTTCTCCAACAATTTCTGATACGGAAGCTCAACATTCCCATCCTTGCACACATTCTCTTCCGCTGCAGGCTCCTTCACATCCTGCTCTGCCGGCTCCTTCACTTCCTGTTCTTCAGCTTCTGGGGCCTCTACCTCCTCATCATCCTCTAGTTCTTCCTCTTCCTCCCCCTCCTGTGCCACTGGCTCCTGAGAAGCCTCCTCTTCTTTCTCACTGGGGGGGTTCTCTAGATCACTTTTGGACTTGCGAAGCTTTGGGGCCCAGTACTGGACAACAAGTTCGTAGAGCTCCCGTAGGTGGGGATCCTTGGAGGTTCAGGTCACAGCATCAACAACTGTCATGTGCAGCAAAGTTGGGGCAATGTTTGTAGTGATGCAGTCTAAGTTTCCCTTCGTTTGCATCCATCATTCCGACGGTTTATGAGGGAGACCAAGGACTTTATCGCAGCACCCTCACAGTGCACAGAAGCCATAGATTCATCCATGGCGAGCTGGTGACGGAACTCCTTCACCTGCAGGGCTCTCTAGACCATTTCACAACGGTTGAAATAACATGGGGCCAGTAATTTGCACGGAGTACTTCCCACCCCCACCTGTTCTTTAATGAGCTCCACATTGCATGTCTTGCCCTCTGGCACTTGGGGCAGGTAGACTTTCAGAAATTCCATCATCACTGGTACATTCTTCTTAAGCGTGTCCATGGTAATGACACCTACTTGCGTGGGGCCGAGCCACTGCAATAGGGAAGACGATGGCAACACCACCCTTCGGATGCGTTCATTGCCCTCCCAGGCACTCGCCACACCAGAAAGATCTACCTTCACCTCATCTGCATTCTCCCGTGACTGCTGTCGACGAGGCATGGCTCGCTAGATGAAGCGCAAGCCCCCTAAGAAAGCCCTGCCAGAAACTGCACACAGCACTACCCCTAGAGATTGGATTGACTGCACAGCTGTGCTACTTTTCAAGCATGCTCTGAGCCGCTACATGGATAAGACTTCGTAGCAAATACTACACCCAGACATGTCCGCGCAAACTTGTAAACAGCAAGGGTCACTTGGTCACTTGGGAGCTGCCCGCCAGGAACACCGAAGCGCGCCTGAGCAGCGCCCAGAAGGTTTCACTTGACAAAGTTTTGAGCACGCAAGGGCATGACTAGCTCACAGCAGGGTGCAAGACAGCAAGTAGCCAAGGAAATCGCTTGTCACTCCCTAATCCCTCGATCCCATCTCCTTCATCTATGAGTATGTTTACCTTTTGACATACACACAACCCTAAACCCCACACCCGAGGCCCGAGACAGATCCCCCAGCCGATAGCTCGCCTTGTCACATCCAGCCAGAGCACGGACTTCCTGGCGCACACACAAAAGGCTCTGGGTTTAGGGTTTAGGGCTTAGGGCGTAGGGCTTAGGGTTTAGGGTCTGGCATTGTAAATTGAGAAGGGCTCCAGGGTTTGAGATCCCTATGCATGCAATGTAGCTCCAGCAAGTAACATTTCTGTTTTGCCACTTTGAACGCATCAGTTATTGGCATGTGCGAATGCCTGAAACTAAAAGTTACCTGAGCCTCTGAGCAGCCCTATCCCCAGCCTCTCCAGCCATTTGATAACCATCCAACCACGTACTCGCCGAAGACGAAGAAGGAACCTGCGAAGCGGGGGCAAGGGAGGGTGTTTATAGGTTTCGGGCTTCAGGGCTACAGACCAGGTACATCTAGGCACAAAGGTTTCCAGGACATGAGCAGGCTCAATTTTTTTCACAGGCAGCAACTTCGTTTAGCGCACTCTACTGCTCAGCTTTCTCCACTACAGGCTGCAAGGGCTTGTCCTCCATCATCCGTCCTTAGGTGGCTGACCCTCAAAATTTTGACATACCTTGACCCTGGCTTTCTCATGTGCTAACGAGATGCGGTTGCATGCCTGCCCTTCCCAGTAGACACGCGCAAGCTCTTTGACCGAACCACCACGCAAAAAGTTTTCCACGATGATCTTGGCTTGCTGTTCGCTTACCACGGCCTGAAGAAGAAACATTGTAGGAGAAAGGCTTCTAATAGTATGTAGCAACAAATGCTTGAAGAGACCCTGCCGCCTGCGGAGTCTCCTGAGGCCAAAGAACTAGCTGTGTCTCATGGAACCATCCATGAGGCATCTTGTGCAGCCCTGGCAAATCAAGGGTTAAAATCTTTTCCATGGAAAGCACCTACCCTAACACCCACCAGGCCTGCAGACTCTAGAAGCTTGTAAGTCGCCGCATCTATCTCCAACGACATGGCCACTCTTTTGGTATGACCACTCGACCCAAAAATCTTAGCAAGTCACAAACGCCAGCTTGTACAAGCAACCATTGCCAAAAAGATCTCACGTCCACACACAGCCACACAGAGGAAAGGTTAGAGGGAGGGCGCACCTTTGGAAGAGCTTGGCCACGCCGGCAGAGTAATCCATCATGACAGTGAGGTCACCACAATTCTTTCAAAAGATGTCTTCAGGGCTTAAAGTGTTGAGTTTGGGCGTGTAGGGTTTTAGGGTTTGAGGGTATGGGCATGGGCTATAAGGTTTCATCGTGGTAGGGCATAAGGTTTTGAGAGGGCACCAAGATAGCAGGCCATGCTCCCACAAGAGTTATTTGGTCATGACACATCTTTGCAACAACTGCCAGCAATGCAGTCAGAACCTGATGAGAAGGAAACGCCGTCAAGTGTGATGATCCGCCGACAACATTCCTGAAATGCCGGGAAATCTCCTTTAGTCAGTTTGGGCGCCGAAAGCGAATTGAGGCAATTATATCTGCCGAAAGGAGCCTCTAGGTATTTATTACTCTATGAATGTAGTTTCCGTAGAACTGGACGGAGCCCAGAATGTGAGAAGAAAGCCCAGCACCTAAAGCCTAAAGTCCCAACTCCGAATCATCCTCAACAGCCCTCATCAGGATGAAGTTGGCCCTCTGCGGCTTGGGCAAAGTTCACCGTCACAGCCTCGGCATCCGGGGATAATCCATGGCCAAAATTTACATGGAGGCCTTATAGGCCCCTTATCAAAGCATAGCTAACTTAATAATGACCCGTCTGGCCTTGTATGCTAGTCTGGGGGAGCTAGTCTGGGGGAGGGTACTTAATCTCTTGCCCTCTAAAATCAAGCTTGCTCACCACGCTCTATCTTCGATAGCAGGGAATTACGGCGGCCTCACCCGACTTCACCTCAAATGGTGACTTAAATAGATTCGTCACGTGGAGGCCTTGTCAGGCTTCATTCAAAGAACTGGAACCATGACAAGTCCCAGCATGGATATGTCCCCTTTTACATTAGAGCGACTGTAGCAATGTGTAATACTAATCTTCAGCTCAGGGGCAGAACAGTATATTTTGGGTGCTGCATGCAAGGTACAAGGCCCCCTTTCTGCCTGTGGGGCCTTTGAGCTTCCTAAGCCCTCAACTCTTTACCTTCAAGCTCTAAACCACTTCCATTAAAAACCAAACATTCTGAACCCAAAACCCTCTGTTGAAGCCTTGGTTGCAGGCTTTGGCTTTACGCTAGCTGCAGTTGTTTCTTCGTGTTGCTGTGAGAAGGACAGGAGGTTTAGGCTTGGAACTTGTTTTCTCCATGTGGGTGCGTCTTGGTTTTGAGACATACCCCCGAGCAAGGCAGTCGAGTGGTGACCTGCAGACCCTCGGCTCCCCCAGGGGACCTACCCCTAAACCCGGAGCCATCAAACACATACTCTGAACCTCAAGACTGGTGGCACAGCCCTAGCTGAGGTCCTCACCCTCACGCGAGGTTGCGGCCCTGCCGCATTCCGGGAGTTTCTGTCGTGGTATCTGGGGGAGAAACACAGGTAGCATAGGTCGGTTGATGCTTCTCAAATTTCAGAGTTGGCGTGCCCTGGGGATATGTATGGATTATCAGCTCCAGTTCGGGATTTGCAGTCAGCAAACTGCCCTACACAGTGCCTCAGTAATCCTTCCCCCCACCCTCAAGCATTGGGTAACCTAATACATCATAGTAGACCACAACATGTATGGAGGGCGTCTGGTTTGTAGGGATAAGGGACGCCTGGAGACTTCCAACTAGCGTTGCCTAGCGTGGTGTTTGATGGATCATGCTGCATTCTAGGTTGAAACCCTGAGTCCAGCATGGGTTTTGCTACAACCCCACCAGAGCAGTATTCTTCGATGGGGACGACAGTCCCCAATATACCAATGTTCAGGAAGACTATATCCTCCTTTCGGTTATGCTATTCTAGAAGGATTTTCGCATAAATGGTGTCAATCACCAACAAACAGGAAAAGCACATGGAAAAGAAATCGACTGGGACATGGGCACTGAGATTATGTGATGGTTTCTTCTCGAGCTATTGTTCAAATGGAAAATTTCTGAGAACATATGGTGGCTTTGTTGTATATTTACTCATGATTTCTGCTTTACCTTAAACCTAAACCTTGGGTGTACTGCCCCCACTCTGTAACAGCTGGAGAAATGTTAATAACTACAGCTTTATCTAGCCCTTGACATGACGCCTAAGCAGGACTGTTGTTACGGGGTCTGGGCAGTACTATACCCTAAACCCTATACACGCCAATATATTCTGTATCCAGAACGCTAAACCCTGAAACTCTACATCCCTAAACCCTAAGGCCCTGAAACCCCAAACCCGAAACCCCTAAACCCCAAACCCAAAACCATTAAATCCCCTAAAACCCTAAAACTCCACACCCTAAACCCTTCAGGTGCGGTTTTCCTCTGCATCAGAGTTCTGGACCAAGGTTCAGCTTTGGTTCCAAGGGTACAAGGTTGAGGTTCAAGGGCTTGAATGTTTTCAAGTTAAAGGTCTGGAGCTTAAAGTTTAGGATTTTGGGATTTGATTAAAGGTTTGGGTTCAGGGTTCAAAGTTTCGGGTGGAGGGGTTAGGGTCTAATGTTCAGGGATTTGTTGCTTCTTGCGGGGCTCAAAGTACCTGTACAGGAACCCTTTCAGTTTCAGGCCCCGTGTAGACTTGCCTTTTTGTGAGCGACTTCATGGGGATTGCAGGGCTTCGGTCAGATAGATGGGTTGGGGCTAAGGGCTGACGTGCAGCCCCAAAAACGGCCATCAGAAGATTGCTGTTCCTCTCTCAAGGCGCTGTGAGGGCTTCCATGATAGCCTGGGGAAGGGCTCTGCGAAGGAGCTGGTAGGTGTTTAGATGTGTCACAGATCTTGGAGTTGGGCACTGAATCCCAGAGTTAGATAAAGCGCGAGACTCCAACAATAATTCTACAGTAACACTTACGGCTTTTTCGGCCCAATGCTCTTCTTAGCAGGCCATGCTCTCCTGCCTGTAAAAAAGATCAATTTCCAGCAAAACGCCGTCACCCGCAACAGCCGCTGAGTCCGGTCAATACACACTGCAGCTTCTTGATGCAATTGCGCATACACACCCGAATCCCGAAGCTTCTTTTCAATCTGAAAGCGGCATAATGGACATGGATGTGAGCTACCCCTTATCTTTTCTTGCTGGTCACACTTGAAATGCCTGGCCTGCGTCGTGAGTAGGCTTTCAAAAGAAGAATGGGCAACTGGCGTTATCCCGGGCAAATGGGATGAATTCTTGATCCCATGTTCTCACGGCTCATTTCTCTGAAATGTAGCCTACGTTGACACTCCAAGTTGTCCTCTTGACAATCTCCTACTGCCTTCGCTCAGGCGGAGTCACCCCGTCGGCGGGGCGGCGCGGTCTTGATTTAGAGTACAGCCTTACAGGGATGTCTAGGTGACCCCCAAAGTAGCCGCAAGCAAGCGCCTGCGTATGTGATCCCTGGATCTTCCCCTGAACCCCCGGAACCCTCTAAACCCTAAACCCTGTGCCTTAAACCCAAGGCAGAGCGCAGTCGCCTCTCACGGCCACCATGAATGGCGGCGATGCCATGAGGCACGGGTCCTGCAAAAGGGTCAAAAGATATAGGCTTTAGGGGTTCTCCCCAACTACGTGAACAAAATACCTTTCAGGGATTGTGGTGTTGAGTGTAGGTATTCGTGATTGGGTTGAGGTATTGGGCTCTGGGGATTAGGGTGTTTTGGGGTTCGGGTTCGGATATAGAGATTGGGGTTGAGGGGTCAGGCACGGTCGACACTTGCAGGGCGCTCCGAAGGTTGAGGGGTTAGGGTTTCATCCTGCTGGGGTTAGGGTTTGGGGGGCTTTCCTGTGGGACATTCAGGTTATTTAGGGTTTGAAATCGATGTGGGCTTGGTTACAATTGAGTTATCATGGGGTTTTTACTGTCTGCCAAGGGCAAACTTGTCAAGGGTTTCAGGGCTGTACCCTCGGGGTTGTACCCCAAGGTTTGCGGACTCGTAAGGGAATTTCCTGGCAATCTAGGACGCATATTGGGCTTTGTATGGTGATGTGGGGAAACCAGTTTAAAGGGTAGAGCCTTACGGGCACAACCCGGGACCGCGCGAGTACCGGGATAAAGTGTCTCACCTGACTCAAGTGCCCCCAGAGTAAGGCTTTGGCTTGAGGGATGAAGGTTTAATGTTTAAGTTTAATGTTGAGGGCTTAGGGTTTTGGTTTCAGGGAATAAGGGTTGGGGTTTCGAAGCTAGGGACAATTCAGGGTTTGGGATCAAAGGTGTAGGGAGTAAGCTGCAGGTTCCAGGTGGTAGCATTCAGGCTCGCAGCTAAGGTTGTATACGCCATAGCTAGGGCATTATGATGCGGGAGCTGACGACTTTGTTTTGCCGTTCTGGATTGCGGGGTTAAGGAATTTAAAGTAGCCTGAAATCAGGTTACCCAAATATGGATATGCCGCAAGTAAAGTGCTGTTGATGTGAAGCTAGTTTAAGTTCACTTATTTTAGACATGTGTTATTTGTTGGATGTTGGGCCCTCTAGGGAGGACTAATATTCCAAAGAGAAGTAACATAAGTAAGCATGGGGTTCGAGTTCTAGCCTGAGAACCATAATCATGACTGGAACTATGTCAGTCTTAACGAGGTTTCCAAGCAACAGCCACCCTACACCTCTTAAAGCCCTGCACGCCTTGTGAGCATTGAAACCCCACACCACAGGTCATTTCTCCTGACGGTAGCTGTCCTCAGAATTGTTTTATTCCGGGACCATGATTTATCTTTTCCCAGTCGTGGCAACCTTAACAGTAAGGGTGAATCATCGAATCATTGAACCCAAGCCGCTGAAAGGCAAGCCTTGAGATCGCCGGGTGCGCGACTTTGCCGCCTAGAAGTTGGCTTCAGGGTCAGTTTGGTGTAGACCCTTGTGTCTAGGGTTCAGGGTATATTCCTTCGTGAAGGGAAAATGCTTTGTGGAAATGAGATTGTGCCAGTTTCCATGCATAAGAGAACGAAATACAGAGCGCAGTATGATGATCTCGATCACGGAGCCCTGAAAAGGAGCCCCTCATGTTTGGCAGCCCCATATGAGCTATAGTCTAAATTCCTTGAAGGTGGTTGTATGGGGGGTTATACAGGCGAGGCCGCTTCTTAAACGAGGAAGGGCTTCTTTACCGAGAGGACAAAGAAGGACCTTGGAGCTAGCGTACAGATCCGCTACACTACCTATTGCAAGAATCTTGAGTAAAGGGAATTAATTACACGGTGGGCACCCTTGCAAATTCTAAAAAAACTAGAAGCAGAACTCCATGGGATCTGCACTTCAGTGTTTGCACTTCGGAGCATGTATATATATATATGTATATTCATACCACGACCAGTACGACTACTATTGTCCTTGCTGTACTGTGGCCCGCTATAACATGGCAGTTCGTGGAAGTAGATGCGGAGAAGCATGGCGCCTTAAAGCTGACCTCGAATAATGCGTATGGTATCCCCATGGTGGCCTTCAAATCACAGTGCAGGACCCCATCAGCAGCAGTTCACGGAAACCTGAGCATCTTCGTTGTGTTGTCTCTCTCCGATGATCCAAAACAATCACGGCCCCTGCACCTGCCACTGTGACAGCGGAATAGTGGTGTTGAGTTTGGTTGAGGGGACATAGTTTTAGAATATGGTGTAGGGCCCAGGAGAAATTAGCACCACTGCTTCTGCGTTCCTGGAGCATGAAGCATGTGCAGCTCCGAGGAACTTCGAGAAATTCCCATGCATCCTGAACCCCAAGCCTTGAGAGATGGAGGGCGTTGGTGATTGCCTTGCCTAAGCCCTATAAACCCTAAGAAGCAGGGCTGCTTGACATTGGTCACCGTGATCCTTTTGTCGGACCATAATGATTTAATGGCACTAAGTAGGGAAAGAGGGACTAGATTCGCACAGTCGTCCTTGTACAATAGTCCAGGGTGCCATTCCCGTTTAAGCGCCAGGGAGAATAGACATCCCGCCTTATTTCTCCTACCTACAGCCTCAAGGCCCTACGCATCTGGACTGGCAATTAGCTTAATGGTTAGCAATGCCCGAAATGCCCCATAACATCACTTCTAGTCATATATGAAGTTCTATGATTCCGGTCCTAGCTCATCAAAGCAAGTTAAACCTTGAGATGTCAGCTGTAAAAAGGCCAAATTCTGGGAAAAACACCTAAGCCCTAAATTCTTAAACCACTACACCCTGAATTCCTTCATGCCCTAAACTAGATCCCAAAACTCAAAGCCCACGGAACTCAAAGCCCTATGCCCTGGAAGCTTTTGCCAAAACCCTGAACCTTAAAACGAGGAAGCTGAACCACTCAGCTTCGTTGCCGCCCCGATGCTTCCAGCTCCATGGCAGAGAGAGGGGGAAGGTCACTAGGTCTACCTTGAAAGCCAGCACCCCAGAATTGTAGTCTACATTATTGGGATCCCACTGCGTTCAGAAAACGATGTTGGGGAAGTAGTGTTTACGTGTAGAGTACTGAGGGTGCTTCTATTTGGTTTGGTATTGTTATGAGCATGGTGAGATTTTCCATGAACCTCAGAGTAACTAACCCTAAAACCCAAACCCTTGACAATATAGCGGCTTCCACTTTCGTTGCCATATCTTCACTCCCTACTACTCACCCAAAACTTGTAACCCTAGACGGTCAAAAACACGGTATCTTCTTGTCCGTTCCGAATGAGTGAGTTCTAAACCCCCTGTAGCCCCATATATCCCCACATATCCTTGCATTCCCTTATGGAACCCCTGAACCCTGAATCCCTTTCAAGGGAGCAGTATGCCAAGGCCGTTGCTGGAGGAGCCGCAGTGGCAGTCGCCATTTCCGAAGCCAGAAGCCAATGGCGACTGGCTGAACATCGCCCCAAAGGCCGCCGTCAGCGGGGAGGGTTTGGGGGTTGAGGGCTGAGGGTTTGACACTTGGGTTTTTTGCGTTTGGGGCTTAGGGCTTAATGTTTGGGGTTGAGGGTTTGGTAAAGTCTTGGAGTTATGTTGAGAGCTTAAGGTTCAAGGTCCAAAAGCAGCATTGCCAGAAAACCATGGCAGAACCTAGAACCCAATGCACAGGTGCGCGAACAACCCATCTAGACTTCCTCAACAATCAGGTGATGCGGAATGCAAGCCAACGAGGAGCCAAAGCAAGAGTGCTGGAGAAAAACGTCCGGACATTTGTCACAAGCCCCACGGTACAAGGCGTGTGCCCCTAAACCCGACACCCTCATACCCTAAATCCGAAATGCCAAAACCCTGATCAAGTACTCTCAAGCCTAAACCCAACTCTCGGACAAGGTCCGAGTTTCCGTGCAACGAGACAGTCTGGTTCGGCGCAGGAAGACAGCGAACCTGGGGCCTCTACTTCGCCAGAAATCCTCTAAAGCCTAAGCACCGCCCAAATAAGGGTTGTTGTAGTATCTTTATGCATGTGCTTGGTCCACAAAGTGCCTACATGTATACATGGAACGCCCCTGGTGCATACCACGTACATACCTGGTACCTGGACCCGTAGGGCTGAAACTTAGGGTTGTTTTGAGTTTGAGTGTTTTCAGCTACGGGGCGGGCATATATGGTTTGAGATTCTGAGTCAGAGGTTTGGTTGCAGATTCACATTGCCCTGGGAAAGCAAAGATGATGCGCTGTAGCCCAGAGAGAACGGCTCTGTAAGGCAGGTGCTGACCTAAGCCATTGCCTCCTTTTGTGGCTCAATGTGCAAAAGGCTAGCAGGTGTCCTAAGTGCTTGCAAGAGCCATTCGATTGAAAATCCAATCCTGCATAATGGTTTGCAAAGATCAGAAGTCTTTGCCTTGGGTTCCTTACAGGGATAGTGTGGGGCTTGTCAAAATGATGGTGTCTGTGGCTTAATTCAAACGCAGCCCCAAATCAATGCTACTCAAGAAGGGACTTTGACAGCTTTCCATACAGTTGGCAGGGTAGAAAGGGAGATCTGCTCCCTTGCGACACCCAGGACATGAACTGAAGATCCTCAGGCCGGTTGTCCCCCAACCCAATTTGCACTGAAACCCCCACACCTTAGGCCCTCCACCCTAGATCCCATACCTTCAGCCCTCCCAAAACCCCACAACCCCCAGCCCAAACTTTGAACTCAACTCGAGGAATACAGAAACTGCTTCGGTCTTGACTGGCCACGGTGAGCGCACGGTGATCCGCACGACCCAACCTCGAGTTCACTGGCAAGATGATTTCGGTCCCATTTTTGGGGAAGCTGTATGGCGATACAGTAAGAGACTGGTATGTTTAAGTGGATTCAGTTGGGAAAATATGGGGTGTTTAAAGGGGGCGTATTGGGATCTTCGAAGGTGTGATATGGGGACATGGGGATGTAGGGTTTAGGGTATCAAGTCGGGGGCATGCAGTTTGGCACTGGCAGGGATTTGTATCATTGACGGATCTTGGTCCAGGGAAGCCTCCTTCATCGTCCGCTAAACCCTCAACCCCAAACCGAAGGTTAAGCTGCAAACCAGATATAGGCTATAGGCTCCTTGACAAAGCGCAGCAGTGTTTTTTAGGGCGCCATTTCAGTCCAGCTTTGTCTGGGAGAAGTGTACTCTGGAAGCCTGAAAAATTGCCAATATTATCCTTGTTGGCCTGCAAAACTGTATTCAAAATATTTAGGCCCCTACGTTATCAATCTGCTGGGGCTTGAGGCCAGGACAAAAAGTCTTTGTTGTCGTCACCAAGGTAGCACTCGAATGCCCGTTGTTGGGAATTACTTCTGCTTTGTCAGTCTTGTTTACACCCCTGCATGGGAAGGTTCAAGTTCACAAGTTGCATGTTTTGCTACTCAGGAGCTTTGATGCACAATCTCCACTATGAATACGGGTAATTATTGAAATGGAGTTACAAGGCAACCGCCTGGGCCTTGCGGAGTCTTGCAAGGATTCGGGAGTGTCTACGCACTGTTGGGAGTTCCTGGTCCGCCTGCCCCCTTCCAAATTCCACCTTCTGGATCTTGCAATAGATGGTTTAGCTTAGTGAATCGTTTAAACCCTTGCTATGAGGATTCTCTGGGGCTCCAGACCTGGACTTCCTCCGATGATCAGTCAGGCTAGAGGAAACTGTAGTCCTTGCAATTGCACAAGGAATTCCCGGAATCATTAGCAATTTCCTTCCGGACAGTTATGTGCAGGCAGAATTTATGGGTGCTCAATTGCCAAACTCTGGATACGCCGCCGTCCAGATCTGAGGAAGTGTGCAGTAGTTGTTCGTTGCCTCCGCCTCGCTCTGCGGCCCCATCGCTTAGGGACATGATGCGGGAGGATGAAGCCGCCGCTTTGGGCATTGGTTTAGCCATCATATCTATCATCATCGTCCTTGTCGGCTTCATCATTATCAGCGTCCTTTCCTCCGCTGGCCACTTTGTGTCTGTGACTTGCACAGCTGCTCCAGCAGCTGGTACTATGGCATGGACAAACTTCAGATCTAGCATTGCTCAACATAGCGCAAGGATCATGTGGTTCCTTCTTGAGCTGAAGGGTGTGCTATTTCTGCAACTGGTGGTTGCTGCTGCCGTAGCGTGGTCCTGCTGCGCGATCAAGTTCTGTTCTGAGCATGCTTTCCCTGGACGTCCATGGAAGGGACTGCCAGAGATGCTCCTAGTAGAAAGCTTGCCGTTGGTGATCGCGGCGATTCCCACCATGGGCGTCCTTGTCGAGTTTGTCATTTTGGTGTGGAATTTTACGACCGGCCCTAGTTGCGGCTGCAGTAGTTGGGAATGGTCAAGCCAGCAAGAATCTCTGAGTTCTGATATCAACGCTGAGTGGCTCGCATTAAAGACCGAAGTGCCATTTGTTTTTCTCGATGATGGCATCTGCATCTTTCGGCAATTCACGTTGTTTCTCGTAGCCTTGCTGATGCTGTTGTCAACGTCGTTTGCTGTCCTCTACTTCCTGAGAGTAGCATTTGGTGTGAGCAAACATGCCGTAAGCTTTCGGTACTGGCTCGGCGTGCGTATCGTGCAAGGCGATTGGAGTTTTGCCTGGAACCTTTGTTGACCAGAAGCGATCAGCACCCAGCCCCAGGCTTCTCTTGCAACAATGATTGGCGGCCGCAGCTGCGGGAAGACAAGTCCTTCGCAGACTGCACGGTAGAGTGCCAAGGAAGATCGTGGAAAGCACATCGATGTGTTTTGAGCTTGAGATCCCCCGTGCTTGCCAAAGCTTTCAGGGAGGACGTCGAGTGGAGAGAGTCTGCAAGCAGAACCTTCGAGATGAGTGATGCTTCACAGGACGCTGTGGAGGCTTTCCTGCGTTTTCTTTACATGGGTTCTGTGGGCAACTCGCACTCAATTTAGGATGTGCTTCTGCTCCATTGTTGACAGCATAGGCTTTGACCTACGGAATAAGTTAGAGTAACACAGCAGTCAGGCGAACACCTCTCGGACGCCAGCTTGTGGGGAGGCATCTTGGTGCTGGCAGACATGTACGATGTCAATGACCTGCTTTGCGTCTCCCAGGCGAAGGTCTTGGAGACAGTCAACTCCGAGCATGTGGTCCAGTTGTTGAAATTGCTTCGCCGCTACGAAGCACATGCCCACATATGTTCGACATTGCGTGAACTGAAGGAGCATGTCCATCAAACTGAAAGTTTGCGGCGTGCTGTTACAGATTCTGCAATCAGCGAGCTCTAAAGACATGTCTGTACAGAGAGTCCCGGCTGGCACCTGTGGTAAGGGCAAGATGAACACTATCCTGAGCCCTTCCTTTGGCCAAAGCTTTTCCAACCTGCCATGTTTACGCCTTACAGACGCGGTTTTTGAATCTACACAACGCTCCCTGAAGGCCGATGTGGAAAAAGCACGCTGTATCAGCAGGCGGTTGGCATGCGTAGTCTCATGATGGATGTTAGGCGAGTGTTCAGATGGCAAGGTACCGTTATGAATGCCGTGCTTTTTTCAGCAACATCAAGAACACTTTGTTTTAAGTTTCGGGGGTGTCTTCTTTACAGCAGCTATTGTGCGGCACGCCTCGCATGAAGGAGTGGCCACCAAGTATGAACCTGGCATTTGCAACGAGACATTCCCAGATGCAAGAGTATGTTCACACAGCTTGGGGGTCTGCGTTCTCCATGTATCCGGTGCCAGCTAAACGTGGCTAACCTCCTAAAGCTCCACGTAGAGCGAGCCGAGGTAAAAGGGGAAGGCCTGGTCAACAGCTTGGCTAACAAAGCCTCCTTTGGCATTGCCTGGCGACGTCTGCCGGTCTATAGCAACAAGGGAGTGCTCCAGAGCACGCGGCTTGGTTGTGGAGATCAGAAGTGGGCTCAGCTTTACTTTCTGGTAGCTAGTAGGTAGGGAGCATAAGAACCGGTCCTTTACAGTATGATAAGGGTTCGCACGGGGACCAACAAAAACAGCCATTCCTCTATTCCCGACCTACCGCCAGTTGGGGATGTTGGTTTTATAGGGGGTTTAGGAATGCAACTGGATTGCAGGGCTTGGGTGTTGAGATAGAGTCAATGGCGGTGTATACGGGTCTGCTTTCAGAGACCTCGGAGTTGGAGAATGCATAAAACTCTAGCATAGTGTGTGAGCCCCGTGCTGAGAGATGGTTATTCTGGTTTAGGGGGTAGGTTCAACGGAGGTTTTCTTGGAACCATGGCAGGAATTCTTTCCTTCACTGTCTACCGAGCACTAGGTAAATTCAGTGGTGGGCTTGGTATGTGGAAACACATCCCAGTAGCAACCCTTCGTATGCCCTTGTTTTTGTATCAGTAATTTCCAGCTACGTAACGCCCCGTTCTGAGGGGTTCCTCAATTTCGGCAAACCTACTCCGTCCACCTTTCGTCGAGTCCCTTAGGCCTGCCCTGTGAAGAGCGTCGGTAGTAGCAGCAGTCTCGAAGCCTATTGAAAGGGTTTAGGAGTTTACGCATGCGGGCGTAGGGTTTTTTTTATGTCGGTAAATAACATTATCACCTGCCATCCCTGGCCATGTGTTGTATTTGAGGGTGCCTCAAAAAATACCAGCGGTTGTCCAGGCCTCTCTAGTACGGAATGTCACATGCAGAAGCGATTGGATGATGACAGCAGCAGAGCAAAACTCTAAACAGAGGGCTGCGTTGGAGTTTGGTGTTCGGGGCCTAGGTCGAAGCCAGAAAGTTGAAACGTTTGTTCTTCTAAACTACCCCGGCTCAAGAAGTGCAAAGAGGGAAACATAGCAAACAGCATCTCATTTCGCTGTTCAAAAGTGTTGACACCCTAAACCCTGAACCCCAAACCTTAAGCCTCCATCCCAGGATGGTTGACCCCGACGTTGGCTCGCTGGCCGTGCGGATGACACCCACCGTGATGTCCACGGGTATGAAGGAGCCTGGCTCACTGTCGGCTCGAAGATTAAGTTGTTGCATTCTAAAATAACTGATGAGCAATGCTGTCATCAATTCTATGGCTGTTAATTACTCCTGTCGTGCGAAGTAGAACGGAACCAGAAATGCTCTGCAATCTCTGATTGTTGAGGTTTGTGAAGTTTCGCCAAGGAGGTTCCGTGGTGAGAAGTTCCTGTTGTCTTGACAAAGTCCCGAAATTTGCCAATGCCACGAAGCAAGTGAATCTTCTTCACCAGATGTTTCCAGCCTTAACCCCACACCTTAAATTCAGTTGGGAAACGCGCGTACCATGCTCCCTTCAAGGGCAACGACTATTTTCTCGCTGCTTTGACATGGGGTATGTCGGCAGGATCGTGCTCAGCCATTTGCGGGTTGGCGCTTAGGCTTAGGCTTGCATGCTAAGCCTCCGAACCTTGAAGCCCTAGAACCTTCAACGCCAAATCCCTCCGTCCTCAACTCCAACCTAAACCCGTAAGCCATAGATATAGCTCCCACCCTATAACAGTCTTCGGACTGTAAGTGTATCATTCTCATCATTACCTTGAGCAAGGGTCCAGTATATGACTGTGATAAGTGGTGGACACTATCCGACCATTCCGACCTAGACCTTGGAACCATACTTCCAAAACTCCACGCCCTAAAGCTCTTTATACCTCAGCCCTAACCCTCTTGACCCTTAAACCTGAAACCTATAAATCCTGCAGCCATTCATCCTCGACCCTAAGCCCCAACCTGTCAAACCTGAGCCTAAAACCAACAGCTCTTGAACCTTTAAGCAAGCCGGATCTAGGTAGGAAAAACCTAAGGCATCACCAGGTGATATGATAGTTTCCCAAAATAAAGGGATTCCAAGATAGACCCAATATACGATAATCCTTATTGTAGGGACCCCCAAAAAGTATCCTCAATTCTGGGAAACCCGCATATCCCCTTATCCCAAAGACTAGCATCTGCAACATACCTGCCCAGTTTCCATTTTGTTGTTCAACGTTCTTGTCCATTCAGTTCTCCAGAATTGCTAGCCTAAACCTTTCATACCTGATATAATCCCTAGATAATCTCTAGTTATGTATAATATAGCCCCTACACAAGTCCTATATACCCTGTATCCATAGCCAGGCTCAGAAGGAGCCCAGACCTGAAGATTTTTATCCTGGCCAGGAGCTGCTTGGGCCCGAACCAACCAAGGACGCCGAAGAGGTGGGTTGGGTCGAATGTGGATATGCAGGGTTTTGGGAGCTTGGGGTTGAGCAGGTTTAAGGTTTAGGAAGCGTCAGGGTTTGGAGTTGGGGGACAAAGGTCTACCTCATGGCGCCCTAGGTTGCGAAGGGGCTGGGGAACCCACTATTCAAGGATTATTTTGGGGTTGCTATGCAGATACAATTAGATGGGGTTTCCCCAAAATTAGGGGTACTTTTTTTGGGGGGGTCCATATACTAAAGATTCTAATATTTGGGGGTCTACATTGGGGTCCCCTTATCTATGGAAACTAGCATTTATTACCAAAATCAAATATAGTGATAGTAATAGTAAGAGTTATAGCAATAGTAATACTAGTAACAATAGTAACAACAATAACAACTTTGGGGTTGCTATGAGGATACAAGTATATAACCTAAATCCAGGGCTCGTCCCAGCAGGCTCGGGAAGCCATGACGAGCTCAAACGCGCTCACTATGGATGGGCATTACTTTTGGGACCTTAGCCACCATGGTTGTCAAGCATCAATAGTGTTATTAGTACTAGTAGTCGTCCTACATCTTCTTAGCCCCGGATGCGTAACCCCGGGCAGCGTGCAAAGTGCTTCCAGGTGGACCCGTTCGAGAAGTGGCTCGTGACAGTTGGAGAGTGCCTCCGGAATCTTGCTGCAGGTAGGGTTACAAGACCTCACCAATAACCAATAAATGGTGGTGCATACCGTCCCTGATGATTGGCCTTTTCTCAGATCGACATTTGCGTGGTACTCTAGCAGCAGCAGAAGGTGCGGTGGCGATAGCCAGACAAGAAGTAAGGGTAGAAGCAGGTTGTGGAGCAGGAGTGGCAGTTGCCAACAATATTAACAATGGCCTTCAAGCAAGCCCCCTAGCAAGGAACCAACAGTGTTCCCTTTAGATCCTCATAGGGTCCCCAAGCAAACCGCATTGATATTAAATAGGCCCCCTAGAGTAGCAAGGAATGCCACAGTGGCCACGCCACAACGTGCAGCAGCGTCCCGGAGCCCATCGCCTCCGAAGCCGACCCTGCAGCTTGCTGATGAGCTTCGGGGTTAGGATTTAGGGTTTATAGTCCCCCTTAAGTAGATAGAATATGGGGTGCATGGGGATCTTACTATGATGTACCCAAAGCCATATTCTGTCTACCTAAGGGGGACGATAGTACAATGGATCCCTGTCCAAGTACGGGAGGTAGTCAATCGTTAAATCTGTAAAGGTACTTTGGCTCCTAGTTAGCTACGGCTTATTAACTAGTTGGACCCTTCTGTCAGGTTTAGGGCTTCTTGTGTAAGATCTTGTTGCGTGTAGGGCTGTGGCTTGTGGTGTGGAGTCTTGGTCTAGGATTAAGCTTGGATTTTAGGTTTTAGCCTTTTTTTGGTTGAGTTTGTATATGGAGGGCTGCTGGGTGGAGGGGTTGGGGAGACTTAGGGCTTAGTATCAGAGAGCAAAGGCATTTGAGTAATGTTCTGTTCGGGGATATCATGGCCGTCCGTATGAAGTAAAGCTTTAGTAAGAAAAGATTTGCTTTGGGATATAGGATTTGAAAAGAAGAATATAGCCCAGTTGGGGGTATGCAGGTTTAGATGGCTCTTTAGGGCTGACAACCTCCACTTTAGAGCTTACCTGCACCCCCAATTAGCTACATTGGTATGCCTTATACCTAATAAGTAGTGTGTACGTACTCCAATGTTGCTGGCCTGCGGAGCCTTGGGTTTGCCAGCGTCTCACGCTTGAACCGGGGCAGCTGAAAGAGCCCTATGATCGTACGTGCCGCCTATACCCTCCCCGGGGTTAGTTCCTACCAATTAAAGATTTTTTGCGAGCAGAACCTGTGATTTTTTTTGAGCTCCTAGGAATCTCCCTTGAGGCCTTCCCTGCGTTCCATGAGATGTTGGGGTTAGTCCCTAACATGTAATCCCAGGCTTTGTTTTTTGGCTTCATGTCCCCACTTTAGCCTTGTCAACCCTAAAGCGCTTGCAGGACGTAAGATGTCCCGCAAAATGTCCAGTCTCTCCCTCTCAAATTTGCAGGGTCCTGGCCTGCACTGTAACCGAACCCTGAGTTGCGTTGCTGGCCTAAAGCCAGTCCTAAAACAGGGTCTAGGAACCTATACAGCATGCACTTTGGCATTAAGGTGCCTCTCTCTACAGAAACCTCGTTGGTCCCCAAGTATGTCCTATATGGTTCATTCAATACCCTGAAGACAGAGCTCTTAACCACAAACCCTTTATCCCTTTCACATGGGGTTGCCAGAATAAATTTCACCTCTCTGAGGTATGATATTGTAGTTTCCCGAAACACAGGGACCCCAATATAGACCCAAAAATACTAGAATCCTCATAATAGGTGTCCAACAAAGGTACCCCCTAGTTTTGGGAAACTCCCATACATAGGTGCCTGAACCCCATGAGAGAACCAAGGCACCAGACCTTCAGACCGCAAAGAAGATGCGTTCGTCCAGCATTTTGGCACGTAAGCAAGGGCTGGTTTCGGGTTTACAGGGCTAGCGGTTCAGGATTGCAGGCTGATAGAGCGCAAGCTTCCGGACTAATTTAGTGTTTCATGGTTTGGGCTCAGGGTTCCGTTAAGTTCCTTTTAGGGTCTAGGGAGTTTGGTGCTTGTGGCTGGTTCAAAACAGACAACAGGCACTACAGAGTTGTAGGGGTCCATGGAAAGATGACAAAGAGAAGGTGATGTGTGGGATTTAGCTTTGAGCCCTAAAGCCCAAATTCCAAGCCGTGTGGATTGAGGGTAACTCCTCAAGGATGGCTTGGCGGGCTCGGATATCTTTCCCAGCTGCAGAGGCCAGTTTAGAGTACATTGCTTGGGCTTTAGGGTTTAGGGTTTTGAGGTTCTGAAATGCGTTCAACCCGCTACCCCGCTGTGTGAGGCATTTTTTGATTTGCTGACCCTCTCCAGAAACCAGCCCAAGATAGCCACAGCATTGAAATCCCAACCCTGTGACCAAGGTGACAGACTCACAGAAAAGGATGTAAGGCCTTTAGTCTCAAAGCCTTACACTCTATGCTTTTAGACCCTAAATCCCACAGCCTTAACCCTGATCCTGAAGCCCCTACACTTGGGCCTAGGTTGGACATAGAGCGGCTGACGCGGGATCACCCAGGCAATCGCCGCTCCTTGCCTGATCTTCATTCAGGCGACTGAAAGGTTGGTAGGATGAAGGTATAGTCCCCCTGAAGTAGATAGAATATGGGGTATATGGGGGTCTGATTATAATATACCCAAAGCCATATTCTATCTACTTAAGGGGGACTATAGGGTGGAAGTATCCGTGCTGCAGATCCCACAGGTGCTTGGGAGGTTGAAGGTAGGGATGGCGAAGTTGATTGTAGTTGCACTTCTAGCATCATGATAGCCAACCCATGACCCTTCAAGTAGGGCCATGTTTCCCTCATCCCACCCATCTCCATCCTTCAAGTTCATGACTGGCGGCACTGGGGGACGAGGTGGTAGGGATGCCTCGAGATTGCAGGTCCAATGCTTGGGTGCCCTATTCAGGTGGCACTTTGGGAAAACAGTTCCTTTCCATTCTTGTTGTAAAAGGTACGCTATTCACAAATTGGAGGCCCTTGAAAGTCTCATCCGGGCAATATCTTGGTAGCTTTCGGCTCGGCAGCGAAACCTCAGGTAAATCTAGGTAAGATCCTATGGTGCCCAATAGTTACTATTTTGGATAGCGCTGGTATTTTGTAATACACATTCCTGGGGATTGGCTATGTAGATCAATTTAGGGCTCGAGGTTCTGGAGATACTTGCAGCAGGTTCTTTTGCTGACACGCAGCTTTGGGCAGGCAGTGAGGGATCACGTATGATAATCAGAAGTAGAGACTAGGTACCCAGGTACTTTCCCAAGAACATTGTATTGCTAAGGCAATGGAAGTTGAGGCCGCGTCCGTAGTAATATCAAGATTACCACAATAGAACGCAGAAGAGGGACCCCCACGTTCCCTGTTTTTATCCCCATATCCCCAGCAGGGTCCCTCATTGGCCAATCTGGTTTCGAGAAACCCTCATATGTCAGGCAATTGGACTTGGAGGTGTATAGACTTGAGTAATTAACAAGCAACTGTGAAGTTACTCCCCGCATTCCTGTTGGTCTTTCTCGGCAAGTATAGTGCTGTAAGGGACCCTATGGCCCTAAGGAAGTATGGAGGTCCCCTCAACTTGGGAAAGTCTCATCTGCGCCTTCCAGGGCCCGGGACCTTCCTCAAGTTGATCAAGGGCCTTCCATGGGCTTGCCGGGAACATGCATGTAACCGATTGGGTCTACGTCCGAAACCCCATGAGGAACAGATTTGAGTGGCTCGGCCGCCTGAGGTGGCGCGGGGTGGGTGAAGGTGTTTGGCCAGCAACTACTCGGCCAGGGCAGCATGCAGAACAGCACGACGTGCTTGAAGCGACTGTGGCCTGAGCAGCTCTGCTTCAGCACCACAGTACAGCAAACCATAAACCTTTAACCCGAAACCTTAAACCCCAAAGCTTATGAGCCCTGAACATGTATGGCTGCCTTAGAGTCAGGTCGCCCTCACCAAGGGCAGCGCGTTCCCCATCCCCGATTGTTGCGGACATTGCTCCAGTGGCGCAGACCAGGCCCCGGGATTCAGGGTATAGATTCTCTGGACACTCATGAGGGATCATTCATATTCTTGTGGGTCATGAGTTCCGCTGTAGATCTACGAAAGGACTTTCTTTTCGTGGTTCAGGGTTTGGGTTTTGGAAGGCCTGTTGAAACGCCTCTCTTGTGGGGCTCTTTGGAAAGGATCCTGATTTGAGGCCATGTGGGGAGCATTTTAGATCATGGGTCCACAACTGGTGTGACAGAGGATGCCCTACACAGGAACTATTTTTACACTCACGTGTATTTGCGAGCTCTATGGCTGTGGCTCAGGGTCACAGGTTTCCTGATGCTGGGCCGCGAGAGCTGTTAGTCCGAGGCAGATGCATCCAGGCATGATTTGTGGATTCCCCAAATGTGCGAGATTCCTTGGTTATGGTAGACCTATACGTATGGTATTGGCAAACATCGCCATGTACGTCTAGGCAATATACTCCCTTGATGCCGCCAATACAACCCATATATTCTACCAAGGGTCCCTCGGTTCCCGCTGTAAGGTATATAAACCCTATATAATCCCTATATTATAGTAGTTTCTATTTTCTTTTCCATTATCCCAATATAACCCCTATATATTATTTGCACACCCATTGGTCCAACTTCAAGAGTCTTGTCCTAAAACCTATTGACAGGAAGGATTACTACCTTCCTAAATTCTTAACCGTCAACCTTCTCTGAACCCCAAATGCTAGATTTCTGGATTACTCCGAGGCCTACATATCCCGTTCACCCAAAAGTATCCCCATAACCTGAAACACCACCTTGACCCTCAATCATACATGTCCTTAGACCCCAATGCGCCCCTATTCTAAACCTTATAGATCACCAAGCCCCAAAACCCTACATATATATATATGTAAGTATATACACGTACATCTGTGTATCTCTTTAGTTGCTTGTGTATGTCCGTATAGCCAACCCTAAACCCTAAACCCCAAAGAAGAGTCACCTCTTGGCAGGAAGGATTACTACGAGCTCAGGGCCGGGGGCAAGGAGCACTTCGACCTTAAGGCTGCCGAGGCGCGGAGCTTCCTTGGAATCAAGAGGTTAAGGGTTTAGGGTTTATAGGGTTTATAGGGTTTATAGAGTTTATATGGTTTAGGGTTTAGGTTGAGGGTTTTTAAGGGGTGTAGGTTTCTTGGGTTGAAGGTATTTTCTTGGGGTTGTAAAGTTTAGAAACTAGGGGTGCGGGGATGTTTGAAGGGTGGTAGTTAAGGGTTTAGGGTTGGGGTGTTTTAGGGGCACTCGGCGTATGCAATTCTAGGGGGCCAGTTGAATTGGGGTTTCAAGGGCTTGGGGAGTTTAGGGGTTTAGGGAGCTTGTCAGGGTTGAGGGGTCTGGTAGTGCAAGGGCCGAATAATTACAACGGGGTCTGGGGAATACTCTAGTATGGTGGTCATAATGGATCGGCTATGAGTAAGTGATCTTGCTAATTGGAATCTGCACGATTTAGGGTTTTGGGGGTGTAGGGGTTTGGGGTACAGGCCCCATAAAGCAAACTTCAGACAGCGATAGTGCCGACTGCTGCTGGCATCACGATCATGGACACCACAATTGCATCAAAATTCATTGATCTTAAGGGCCTACCCCCATTGAACCCTCATATGGATGCCGTTCTAAACCCCCGCCTCTTGTAACATGAC
>CAJNIZ010026036.1:0-30042 GCA_905231905.1 Symbiodinium pilosum | reverse complement strand
TGGAGAACCGCTACTAGAATTTAGAACAACATCCATATAATTGCTATAGAACCCCAAATATAACCTCTACTTTACCCCTATTCTACCCCCAACAACCCATATAACCTCATAGGGGCGATCGGTACCGCTCTCTAACATCCTACTTTTTCCTGAGGAGCAGTAGAATCCTTCACAGCGGGTGGCGCTCCCTCAACAATCCTGTGTATCTTCAAAGACTTGCAGGGTCCAGGGATCCCATGTTGCGGAACCGACTACCCAAGGAACCCAACATCCCTGGATTTAAGGATGATTTCAAGTAGTATCGTTCAGGGTATTTTGCTGAATCAAGGGGTATAGTCGTGCCCTTTGAGACCCGAGGTTGTCCCGGAGAGAAACCGGACCTGGCAATTCCAGCAGGACTGCTGTAGCTGGCTCCAACCTCGACAAGTTCAACAGTTCAGGGCCTAGGTTTGGGGCTTGCACCATGTAGGAACAGCCAAGTGATAGCCAGGTAAGGCCCTATGGTATTGCATTATTGCATTAGTCTTGTTGTAAATGACGTCCGTGTCTCGCAGTACATCTGACTTGGATTTATACAAGGTTTATGGTCTAGGATTTGCATAGGGTTCAGGGTTTAGGGTTCTGGAATATGCTAAAGTCCTTCTTCACATGGGTCATCCCACTTTTATTGAGGGAGTGTACTACCCGTCAACATTCGAGTGGCCAGCGTACAGCCTGTGGAATGCAACATGGAATAACCACTTGCAAGTTAGCTTCCGCCCAGTGCTCCTCATGCGCCTTCGGGAACTTCAAAACCATGACTTGTGCGAGTTGCAAGAACTCCATCTACCAGAAATTGGTCTTTCGATTATTGTTCCAAGCAGTAGATACTCAGTCCACAAAGGACTTCTGTACGAACTTTCCCGAATTAAATACAACTTTCGCGTATGTTGAATAGTCCTAGGAATCTTTTACAAGCACGGTTTGTATTTGGCGGTTGCGACAATAGGGCTTCTCTCTAGTATACGCCAGAACATCATAATGCTGGCGTTGGGGGCCCCCAGAGAGGAACTTTGGCTGGGAGACCTCCATGTAGGTCAACAGACCTAACAACAATCGGGGTGGGGAAAGCTGCAGCCCGCAGGACATGGCTCGGATACGAGTGCAGAAAAACCCCAGTGGCAGGCTCGCAGGGCGTATTACTTGTGAATTCCGGTGCGATGGTGGGGATAGACGTCGTGGAGATTATCTAGCGAAAATTCAAGGGGTCCATTTCCCAATGCGAACCTAGGCAGCAGCAAGTGAGGAGGCCAGGGTGGCCTGCATCAGAGTAGTTGGCGGGAATTAGGGAGGGCCACTCGAAGAACCCTATGACTATGAAAAGGTTGTTTCAGGGCTCGGTTTTCGAAAGAATCATTCACTGTCGTTCCCAAAAGACATTTGAACCCCAGTAAGTTCGGATGAACAGACAGGTTCTATTGGTGGGTGCACAACGGAGACACCTTTTTAGGGTGCATATTATCAATATCGGATAAGGCCGGGAGCAGTACCGGATATGCTGGACAACAGTATGCTGATTGAAGACACCTGTTTCCTTCGCAGATCTGATGCTAAAAGTCTTTAATGGCTTTGGCCTTGGTATAGAAAAACTCCAATACGTTTAAACGTATACGGTACTTAAGATTTGAATTCCGAGCGTTCACTCAACTGCCCCCTCTGTTTTTAAACATAGGGGATCCTTTGGGGACACTAAGGATCTGGGGATTCGAAGTTTTCCATATTTCCTTGACGGGTGGAGCACATCGGCCTATGCCTGTAGCAGCAGACTCCTTGGTGTAAATCAGGACTGAAAGCCTTAATCCCAAATCCTAAAACCCTAAACGCTGTACGTTCTTAAGGGCAAGAAGGGCCACAGACCCCAGAATACCAACAGACAATCACCGGGGGACATTCGGCATGCATATATATATATATATGTATTATACGTGTATATATGTGTATATATATATTTAGATACAAGTACACATGCACACGCTTATGTAGAAATACCCATTCGGAGATGAAACATCTCGCGCCTCGCTCAGGCTGAGTATCAGACCAGCTGTGGTACATGTGACACCCAGGAAAGGCTTCAAGCAGGACTCAGGGAGGGTTGTTGCGGTGGCCTAACTTAAAGTTTGGTGTTGAAGGTGCTTCTTAGGGTGAAAGTCAGGCAATCTAGATGGTTAACTGCAGGGATATCATTCTTGGCGCTCCTGGAAGGCTATGTTAAGGCTTCTCGAGAACATGTTGGGCGTTGGGTGTAGGGTTTGGGGCTTTGAAGCTAGAAAATAGAGATGAGAACAGATTCTCAAGAGACTTGTGTTGCGAATGTTCTGTAGCCATGCCCTGCGGTAGTGTCCCAGAACTTCCGAAACCGCTGCTTCTATTTGCCCTGACCAGAGGATATTGTAAAGCCATGACACCCTTGTATACCCTAAACTATTTGGATCTTGTTAGGGATGACCCGCAAGTATACATATACGTAGGGTATTAGGGTATCAGGGTATCAGGGCCCCGGGTTAAGGGCCCATGGTTTTGACCTTAGACTTAGACAGTACTGTAACTCGCGCAGCAGGAATCCGTAAGCCTCAAGCCTATATCACCGCGTTTTCACAGCCCCAAACGCTACTTCCTAACCCCTTGCATCCTAAAGTCTGACATCGAAATCCCAAAGCCCCAAAACCAAACCCTGGAATCACAACTTAAATCCTAAAACGCCAGCCGACCCTAAGTTCTATGCTTCAACCTTGAAGGGAAAGTCTTAAAGCAGCAGGACCTGGACTCCCTGTTATCCGGTTCCCGCACCCTGGACAATCAGTACGGTCTGGGGTTCAGGGTTTGGGGTTTAGTGAACAATAATTGAGAACCACATGAAAGAGAGCTTCAAACATGAAATGGAAACTGGGATTCCATAGGGGCTCTATAAGGATAATTACCCACACTATGGCCCCCAGTTCCTCGTGCAACTATAGTATAGGGCACGTCAAATAGACCTTGAAATTACATTGGTGATCATGTTGGCCCCTACATTGGATTTCAGGATTTGTTTGTTTCCAGGCTTCACGGTTACGATTTATTCAAGAACCATCAATTCAGTTGTCCTGTAGTATACATCCCCACGTATTCTCCCTCTGGCACTAGCATTTTTGCGAGAGAGGTCGAATCTCGCTCGGCTTAAATACCACCCATTTTAGGATTTGTCTCATTGCTGCTTCCCAAGCGGGGCAAACCAAACTTGGGAGCCGTATCGCTGTAATCCCCTCCACTTGCATACTGGCAATACCTCATGATGATAGCCAATCTCCCGATTGTTAAGGAATAGGGTTTTGGAGATTGGCCATCATAAATGCCTCGCAAACCGGGCTGCGACCAGCAAAGTAAAAAAGCCTACAATGAGTGCTCTTGCAAACAATTTCTGTGGAGTCCC
The DNA here is from genome assembly GCA_905231905.1 of Symbiodinium pilosum. Lineage (NCBI taxonomy): Eukaryota > Dinophyceae > Suessiales > Symbiodiniaceae > Symbiodinium > Symbiodinium pilosum. The sequence continues at coordinate 26,594 of CAJNIZ010026036.1, read as the reverse complement.
TCCTAGAGACCCCCGTAAGGCCTGTATTCTCTCAGTTCTGAGAAACTACGACGCCTAAACCCCAGTCCAGTAGCTTTCATCTTGGGGAGCCAAATCGGTGCAATGTAGGAGCCTAAGTACTTACCAAGAGCACTACTTGATAGTCTTAAATTGTAGTTTCCCAGAATAGGGGGACCCCAATATGGACTCCAAAATACTATAAGCCTTATGATTGGGACCCCCATAATTTTTCGGAAGCTCCCAAATTGTGTGGGTTGCACAGGTTCCGTTGTAACCCCAGAGCCTAGACTACCAATCCCCAGGCACATTCAGGGTTCACCCTAAAAAAGAGAGATTCCGTGGAGCCTCGCTTGCAGATCCTTATGCTTATGTGGTCCTTCGTGCCCTCAACCCCAGCTCCAAATCCGAAGCCCCAAGTCCCGCCCAGGCGAGACTCTTTCTACCCAAGAGCCAAGCGACAGCTCCTTCAGGAGTGGGCTTGGCCACCGTATTCTTTTGTTTTAAAGTTGTATTTGGTTTACAGATTCCAGATTCAGAGCTCGGGGCTTTTGGTTCAGGATTAGATGTTGTTTAGCATCGGATTCTGGAGACCATTCTTAGGGAGAACGTAGAGGCTGTCAGGTTACATTCCGTCGTTGCTGCGAAGCACCAAGTAGAGTAGAGTTTGGCCTTGGAAATTGAGACTAAGACGGGCCTTCCCAGAATCACCAGCTTCCGTTTTGGAGGGGGTCCTGACAGCACAAATCCGGTTAATCCTGTACAGTAATCTAATCCACAGCACTCTACCTCTCCAACAGTGCACATGCCAAACATACTACGTGCATGTTAGATGAACATCCTTTGTGATGGGGGTCGCGACCAGGAACGGACTACTTGTGGGCGTAAAAGACGGGCCCTTGTCTTCTGGCAATCAAACAAACTTAGAATTCATGCCGACGAGGGATACGCTGATGATGAAGTCTTTGTTTTGAAAGGCCCTACCCGAAACACGGCTTTCAAATCGGGAAGTATTTCCTGGAAGAATGCGGACATTGCCTGAGCGGGCTTAGCGATACATTTAGTGCCAACAAGTGCATGCTAAAGTCCGCAGTTCAAGTCGGTATCCGATTTACAAACTCACACAATGCTTATAAACTGCACCCGCCTCATAACGGGGCGTTTCCTGACCCCGGAAACTGCAACTCTCCTTGGAACAACTTCCTCGCAACGCTTTCAGATCATGTTGCAGCTTCAAACTACGCGCATGCCCTAGCACTTGAGAACATTCCAGATCTCCCGAGGTATAGGGTACATAGGCGCATGGAGGAATTCTAGTATACAGTCCCCCAAAGCAAAATGGGAGCCCAAAAAGATTGCTGTCCTTGGCAAAGGTGGGTATATGGCCTTTCCAGTTTCGTGTGGGTTTGGGGCTCTGGGTTGGAGCTCCCTTCCACCCTGGAGCTCCAAGTGGGTCTGATGTGTAGCCCTCACATTCCAGAGTCTGGTGGAAGCATGAGGAACTATCAATACTTCCACTTAATGACAAGCCACATAGCATGCCTTACAATGTGCCCCACAGCCTTATTCTAAGTGTAGCTATTATTTACCAGCATTTGTAGACTTCGAGCCCTGGGTCCTTGATGAACTGGCGCAGCCAGGGATTGCGAAAACCGAGTCCAACCTTTGCAAAATCCTCACCATCCCTTGTCCAGGGACCACTCAGGGTGGGACACAGGGGTCCCTCCTGTAGTTTAGTCTAGCCCCTAATAGTACCTAAAAAGGAACCCATGCTATAGACTTCCTTTATCCTGCTCAAATCCTTAGACACCTTCAAACTGTAAGGTTGCAGCCTTGGAGCCCCATTTGGACCCCTCATATACCTTTTACATACATGCAGCATGACCTCCGTACGAACCCACTGAAGGACATATACACAGGATGCCAAAAAGGGAAGGTCCGATAAAGAGCACTCGTTTGGCCAGGTCGTTTCTTATACAGAACCTTGGGACCCTAAGTTTTTTCCATTTGGGTTGCTTGGACCTTAAGGTTACGAGCGGGCTCATATTGAATACTGTTCCCAATATCGGTGGTCGAACGTATAAGAGATTCATCTAACAGGGTGGGGAGGTGGACAAAAGTTGCGGAACAGATTAACATCGAAGTGAACTACCCAAAATGCTTTGCCCGCCACAATGTTCAATAGTTATAGCCTACACAACTTGCAGGACACCTCCGCATGCGATGCTCCACTCGGAGCACCGGCCGCGCTGGCGCTGAGGCATTTTCCCCCACAAGGGCTTTCAAGGCTAGGGCTTATAATTATAGGGTTCAGGGATTGGGTTTGGGACAGCGACTCCCCGAAAAGTTATATACAGAAAGATTACAATGGGGATCCAGGCCTCCATTCCCAACTAAGCCTGGGCAAGACGAAGTGATGCCTTTTTCGGAGGCTCGCTACCGAATGCCTAAAGCAGAGATTAAGTGGTCGCCCTTGGGCAGTGTACAGGACAAACAGTCTTTCCGAGTCTTTCCCACAAGTCCCGATGCAAACTGCTTGATTGAGAATACATACCTGCCAAGAAAACACATGATTTCTCAGGCCACTTCCAGTTTGTTCAGGGTGTTGTGTCCTACTGTGGGTGGAGGAAATCCACCACCTCGCATGCCTTATTCCTTGGGAAATGCAATATTACCCGGGTCCTATAATTGTTGCAAGATTTCCTCACTCCGCCATGGTTTCCTTGTACACTACAGAGGGACCCATCTTTTTGCTAGGTCATTGCGGTTCCTCGTCGCAGATCAGGTGATCCCCATAAAAGTGAGAAATGAGTAGCACGAGAGGGAATACATTGGAACATAATGTGCAGGCTTTGAGGAGGGCTCTGAGCAGGGTTATGAGATCCCAGAATCCCCTAAGCAAAGTATAAGTTTGTTTTATGCTACATACCATGGATGTACAGGTAATGGGATCTAGAACGTGCTCTGAAGTGGGTCATACAATTTGGAACCACTGGTCTGTTGTGTGGTTCCGAGGTTGTTATTACTTGACCGCATTGGCTGTGCAATCTATAGCAACCTCACCCAACCTGAGCCCAACTGGTGGGCAAGCTAGAATTTGGCTTAACTTAACATATCAAATTTGAAGAAACAGCCAGCATTGAGGGCTTCCCTTTAAACAAACGAGGATACGGCTCGTCGTGCTTAGGCTTCTGTGCATCTGCGGCAAGCCTTGAATGAATGTTGATTAAAGTCATCCGAGAGAATCATTGAAGAGGACCTCCTGCACTGTACCTGTGATCCCAAATCTCCCTAGCATGCCTGGCATTGAAAAGCTGTATTCTTTGGGGGTTTTGGGGTCACGCGGAGAGTACAGGTTCAACCCTTAGACCCAAGTTTTTTGGCCCTATCCTCATCCTTGCGCCAGCCCCGCTGGACATCTCGGCGCCTCTGAGGTTCGACTTTCATGGGCCTTACTGAGGACTTAAAGTTGCCTTCGGGTTAACGAACCCCTCCTTCATATGGGGGGGAGGGGGGGGGCGGGCCGGAATAATATCCCCTAAATTGTAGGTTGGAAAACCTATATAGAATCATTCAATCACTCAAAATCAAATCTAATAACATTGATATTTTCAGGAGCATTATACATGTAATTGTGTGTCTTGTCATTTCTTATAATTGTTCCGACGGCGGATTTTAGAAATTCGGGTCGGGTCCCTAACGTGAGGTCAATACCAGTCTGTAGGACTTGGGGCTTAGGGGCTAATCTGAGACTCAGGGTTCGCGTGTAGGGCCTCATGTTCAATGTTTGATAAAGGGCTCAGGCTACATCAGTACGCTAAAATACCAGAACTCCCAAGGCATAAGGTGCTTGGGGCCATGCAAGCTCATCCTAAACCACGAACGCCTGAACCCCGACCCCTGGAGTTTCCATGTTCTTTTCCATGCTGCTTCAGGGTCAACCCGTTTTAGGCTGTAAACCCTCAAACGTAAAGTGCATTACTATGTGCAGGTGGATCCGGGTCCTGAGGTCTGAAGTGCGAGGTTGAACAAGCGTGGGGTGTTAGGCCTTGCCACAGAGCTCCACAGGCTTAAACGGGACGGTATTCGGGTCCAAGCGCCCTCCGATAATTATAGATGCGCAGGGCCAAAAAAGTACACATCATTTTGGTAATTGAACCTTTGGGTAAGTGTGAGATGTCTCGGTGCTGCTTGTGTTTTTGAGCTTCTTGCACCTGGAATTCCCAAGAGACAGCCGCAATTCTTGTGACTTTTCAGGGCAGGCAGAGAACTGCTGTTGACACTAAATCCCGAAGGTACATTGGGGTTTGCAGCGTTTTTGGTCTAGAAATAGACCAACTCCCCCAAGACGCATTTTAGCCTTACTGAAATGCTTGGCAAGTAGGTTGCCTAACCCCTTGGTAACCCCAGAGTCTAAAAGAGTCGGCCGCAAACTCGACACCTGAAACCATGACAGATCCCTGTAAATCCCTTTAGATTCACCTAAGGGTACCCTTTCAACTGACCTAGAAACTCTACAACCCAATAAGCCTTTTATGGTAGACCCATTTAACCCTACATAACTTGGGCTTCGTGGGGGCCCTTAAAGTCGTCCATTGACGGTGTTGGACCGCACCTTTTTGCCGGCGCCCGAGGTGCTGAGGATAGGTGACACCCTACCTCTTCTGTACCTAGAAGAAACCTATTGTTAAAACCAGGAGCCTCTACCAAGGGCGCTTAACCCTGGGAACATGTACCCGTAAGAGTCCCTGGACTCCCTAAACAGGGCTAGGGGCCCATATTAGGGGCACGTATTTCTAAGCGTAGATGAAGGCTGTTTTAAGCAGGGATGTAAACGGCGTATAGATAGAGTCATTAATAATGTACCTGCATGCAGAGACGGGATTGTACCTAACATGCTACGAATCTTTATCTTTTTAAGGGAGCCATGTTTACTCCAGGTAAACCCCAGGCTCCACAGGTTTGGATCGAATACTGCCCCGTTCCTCCCCCCCCCAAAAAAAAGAAAAAAAAAATGCCCAAGTAGTAAAATTGCATACTCTCAATGAGGCCCTGCATGTGACTGCTACGGAAGTTTTGGAGTATCCAATGTTTTGGTCGTAAAGGCTTCGGGTCAGTTGTTTTATTGCTCTTGTGTTCTTCCTTGCACACTTTTAAAACAACTATGTAAGAAAGCTAGCTTCTCCTCCAACTGGTGAGACCTGACGTGAGCAGCACGCATTTCGATTCGGTTCTGCTAGAACGCGGATTGCTGAATGGTAGTCTCCACAATTAATAGGGGGATCCCAAAGCAGATCTCCATGTACTGTGACCCTTGTTATGGGTACCCCCCCAAAAAGGAGCCTAACTCTTGCAAACCCCGCTATGAGATCGCTTCACCTCTGAAGCATAGCAAATGCCTGCATTCCGTTCCCTGAGTGCCTCAACTCGAAGCCTTGCAGTAAACCATCCAGTCCTAACTCAGACAGTAAATCCCCAAACCCCAAAAGCCCCAGCCTAAACCCCTCCATCCCAACACCTTTTCAATCCCAATTACCCTAAACCCTCGTCTCGAATCCCTTGAAGATCTTAATCTTGAACCTGAAAGAGAAATTTCGAAGTTACCCTTGCGCAATCCCCCCATCACCTATTTCTCTGGCCTCCCTCGGATACGTCTACGTTAAGGAATTCCTTGAAAGTTACTCCCAAAGTCTGATCCCCAAATCCACAACCCTAAGCCCTATGTGATATTTTTGGGGCACAGCCTTGCAAAACTCTTTCTAGGTAGCCCATCAGTACCTTGATTTACCTTTTTGCTTTGGGTTCTCCTTTTTCAAGTTGAACATTCGGAAAAAGGGTCCCCTAATTATCAAGGGGTTGTTTGGGAACCTGGCTTCTAAAAGCTGAGAAAGAAAGTCACGCCCCTTGGCACCTCAACGCCTGAATCGGCTGAAGCAAGCAGCCGCAACCAGAGCTCTCGTGGGCGCGACATCGTTCAAGTTTAGGAATTGGGGGTGGGAGTCCAGGGATTATAAGTAAACGAGAAGCGTTTAGGGCTCGGGGAGTAGGGTTTAGAGTTTAGGCACTCAAAGTTTCGGGGGTCAGGTTTCGGTTGATGAAGACTTATGAGAGAGGCGGTAGCCCTGAGCTAGACCTTGTGTAAGGGAGCCTCCAATAAGAGGAGCCCATATACTTCGACAAACTCATCTAATTAAATGGCATTTCCATGACGTTGAGTATCTATGAAAAATTGGGGGTACCTGCATCATAGTAGCTCAGGCCTGTTGCATGATACACGCTAAAACCCCCTAAGGGTTCTCAATCCCTAAGCCCGACAACCCTAAATCTTGAAAAAGGATGAAAGTGTGGGACACTTTGAGAGGGCCACTTATCCCTGCATCAACGGCAGGCACATGCTTCAGGTTGTGATGACGGCTATCTCAACAAGAAACGCCTCCCACAAAGCACACAACCCTCACAGGCTTCAGGTTTAGGATTCCAGGTCTAGGAAGATTTCCGCGTTTGAGTCCCAGTACCATTCTGACCGGAGGGCAGCTCTATGAGCAGGGGTGGGGGATCAACCCAAGCTCTAAACCCCTGACCCCTGAACCCAAATCCCCAAACACTGTACCTTCCTACCCAAGCCTCAAATCTGAAACTTGCGGTTGACTGAGCTACATATCGCAGCGCACACTCTGGTGAGCCACTGGCGCAAGCGTTCCCAAAGGTGGACAAGCCAACCTGATCTACAGCACTCCCATCCAGTTGAGGGTTTAGTGTTTGGAGATTAGCAGTTGATATGTGGAGTTTGGGTTCGTGGAATGTGTGGTTTAGGTTTGAGAATTTGGTTGGTTTGGGGGTCGGGTTTAGAGTTTGGGGTAGGCTGCTGTACAGGGGATGGAGGACAGCAAACACCACCCAAGGCCTCAAGCACGCTTTAATTTCCACGGTCTTGCATATACGCAGTGGTGTGAGGTTTCCTCCATAAACAGTAGCTTATTCCAGCTGACGGAGTCAGGGCCCTTTTGCATTCTGCTGTGGGCAATGAGCAGTAAAAACTCCAAAAGACCAAGAGTCTTCGCGCGACAACTGGGCGAGCAAGCGTCGTGGTAGGTACCATGACTTACATGGTCCTTAAGGACCTTGCTACTTACCGTCTAACTGTGTCGCAAGATGATGCCTTCCTCCTCTCAAGAGGTGGGGGAGCTAATTAGCTCCAGAAGAAGTCGGCATGCTATGGAGCATGCCGGCTCTTGCAAAGCTGAGATGGGCGATCAGGCCTTGAAATCCACATACAAAGCCTTAAGCCTGAGCACTTCCAAGACCAAGACGCCCAGGCCCTCCGAGCATCCTTACATAGGGCTTATAAGGGTACCCAGAAGTGGGTATTCAGGCTACAAGCGGAGAATATTTAGAGACTCCCGGGATACCGCAACAAAGTAAGCCAATGCCAGGTTTGTAAAACCATGTTGTTGGCCCTCATTTCTTAGGGTCCCTACATGGGGATGTCTGCAAAAAGGGCGGCCATCCTTTTGGGCGGTTCCTAGAATGAGGAATTGGCTATGTTTGGGTCCCAAACCCTCGGCTGTCTCACTGCATGCTTGAGCCACCTCAACATACTTCATACCAGGATGCTTCAGGACTTTGGGGTGTACAGTCACTAGTCAGCAACGATGGGTATGAAGGTTTCAGGGATAAGGGATGAGCCTCCGACAAGGTTTGGGGGTGAAGGTTTAGGGTGGGCAGCCGGTACATGGCACATGGCACCATCCTTGTGGCTTCCAGCAGGTTTAGTGGCACATATCCCTGAACTTGCTGGTTGTGAGTAGGGGATGAATGAAGGACTGGAAAATGAAATGGAAGCTACTATAAAAATTAGCGTTTAGAGACTGGAAGCCAAAATGGAAGCTACTGCAGGGTTTATGGTTTAGAGACTAGAAGGGAAAATGGAAGCCACTATAGGGTAGGGCTCATTCCTCCCATCAGCTCAAGGGAACCCCAAACCCATTTTTGTTTAAGTGGGCTTAATAGCCCTTATTATTACCGTTACCATGGTTACTAGTACCCCAACATCTCGCATAGCTCACCGGCAGTTGAAGGTGCCTGAGAGCCCATCCCTGGTAGACTTCAGTTTATCATAGACTTCCTAGCTCCTAGTGTGGAGAGAGCCTAGTACCTGGCCGATGAAAGTCACGGCCTGAGGTCCTGTACTGAAACCGTTTTGGATTTAGGGTGTACTTGCCCATCAAAACCCCTAAACCCTAAACCCTTTAACCCCTACACCCCTAAAGCCCTAAACCCCTAAATAAGAGGGCTAAGTCTAGTGAGAACCAGCTCAACCCTGCTGGGGGGTTACTCTGAACCCCTGACTAGTCATCCTAAACCCTCCAAGTATGGCTTTCTCCTACACTACCCGGTACTGGTGGCTTTCTGAGGGCTTCGGGATTAGGTAAGTTTAGCATGCCTCTTTTCGCTTGTGCTTATGAGCTTGCAAGTTGACGTTTCTGACGCGGATAGCACGTGCATACTTCGAGTGTTATAGATGATTGTTGTATCACAGAACGCATCAGAAAACCAGAAAAACCCAACTTCGGGGACAACCCATATAGTAGAATAAGGCTGAATGCAGGTACTATTTCCTCCTCCCAAGAGGTGTGGACTTCTACAGCCAGTCAGTCCTGTGTGGCTCCTCACTGGAAATCATACTATTTCCTCAGGATCCGCAAAAGCAACAATCGTTTACAAGGGAGAAAAGTTTTTCCAACAATGTACACAGGAGTTTAGACACTCCTAGTATCTCCCTGAATAGCCCTTACAATGCTTCCCAACATGTTCCCCCCAATTAACCCCTGTTAAGGAGTTTGAACTATAGTACGTACGGTGCTTGGAAGCCTGCATCTGGAGCCCAATATTAGCTTGTTCCAGTTGGTGGAGAGATATTTCCCTGGTTAACTCGCATATGAGCTACAGTCTGAACTCCTTCAAGGGGGGTTTGTATAGGGGAATTCTATAGCGGCAAGGGTATACTAGGAGTTTAGACTATGGCCCGGGCTTAGGGATGCGAACGTAGGCAGAGGTCATCCTGCAGAATTAATGTTCAAGAATTCCGAACTTACCCTGAACGCTAAGCTGCTCAACAGGGCTGCATCACTGTGAATTTTGCTCAGCTAGAGATTGCCTGAGTGCACCTGCACGCATTTATCACGTATGTGGAAGCCCGCTTGCTTGTAGGGATTCCTTTCACATACATGTCAAACCGAGTAGGATTACATGTCGCATCTCCACGAATGGAGACTATATACGTTCACCGGTATATCTCAGTACTTGCACAGGACCTCATTCCTTCTGTGCAGAACTCGGTGGCCTCGCTGGATAGCGTGTAGGGTTTGGGGTTTGGGGTCGAGGGTGCGAGGTGTCATGCCTTCGTTGGGTGACTTTATCTCCCGCCTAGGTTTTCTCTTATCTTGCAAGCTTCGACCACACGTCTGAGGCGTGAATCGTAACGTTCAGCGGCTCATCATAGGAAGAGGTTCCTGAGTGCGCAGCCCCAGAGCAGTAGGATAGGTGGTGGCAGTAGCCATAGTGAAGCCTCAGTAAAGGTTAAAGCTATGCCCCATCAAGCTTGGTGTTCCAGTAAATGACCCAAGACAGCAGTGCATCTCGAGACCCTCATAGACACGTCGTTGTGCCAATCCTACAGTTCCAATCTCAACACCTAAGTCCTAACCCCATGAACCCTGAATCCTGTCCATGAACCCCATACACGCAACAGTCCTCAACTCTGAATCCTACCCCCTACGCCTTAACCTTCAGACCCTACATCCAAAACTTTTGAACCCTAAACCTTACATTCATCCAGGGAAGCCCCGAGGATCGAAATGCCCTGTTTTCCTGAAGCCAGGGCTTCTGCCTGGCCAGCGATCAGAGCAGCAAAATTTTCAGGGTTTAGACCAGCAAGGATTTTAGATACGATAGTCCCCCTGGAATAAATCGAACATAGGATCTAGGTATTGTATTCTGATATTGGGGAATTCCATATTCTATCTACTTAAGAGGAACTGTAGGTCTTCGGATTCGACTTTTCGAGGCTAGAGCTGCTCTCCTGAGTTCAGGGGGCTTTGGAAGTTCTGGGTGAGTTGAGGGAACTAGAGTGTTGGGCGATAGCTGAGGAGGATCAAGAGGTAAATCCTAGGGCCGCAAGGTAACTGCAAGCGCCGAGACGTCGACTATTTATAGGAACCCTACGAGGGTACAGGGCATTGCAGATCCTCATCCTCAGCGGCTTGCTGATAAACATAATGAGGATACAGGACTCATGATCCTATTCCTACTGTAGATCATAGAGTCCATTGTAGCCTAAAGACCCTTGTTTGGGTGTGCGGAGGTCTAGGTTGACACCAATATCTCGTGTGGGTATATTTGATCATGTGGGGCTTGCTCCATCTATACATCCGAAACTGGGTTGCTGTTAAGCAAGTGTGCTTTCAAAAGCTATGCTAATTAAGGAACCCCTACAAATTGCTTTATACCCATGTTATGGTAACTTAATTTAGGTACCTTAACAGCAACCCAGTAAACCGTGTCATCAACCGTATCTCACTGCTCGTTCTGCTCGCCTGAATCTAAGCACAGCTTGCAGTCGAAAAGGCTTAGCTAGACGGCTCTCGCACTTATACGACGTTGCGATATATGGGGTTTACGCAGCATGGTCCCTTTGACGGAGTTATACGAGTTGCTGATGGGAATAAGGACACCCAAACACAGGCTAATGGAGGGGATGACCCCATATGAGGGTTTCCTTTTGTAAGTCCCTATAATATGGATAATGTATTGGGGGCCCTTACCTGTGAAAACCTTAGCGATCCCCTACGTATCTTCAAAACAAACAGATGGCACTCCTCAGCGGCCGGGCGCAAAGCCTTGGCCCTCAGCACGCCCAAGGCTTCGTGATGATAAAACTTTGTGTGATGATGCTACACGCACTGATGTATTATAATGGGAAAATTGATCATATTGGAGGGGTGTTCTCGGCTATTATGAGTTATAGTCTCATCTCCATAAAAGGAGGTTAACTATGCTTCATCTCAAGATGTCCTAGAGGTGGAGTATACTTAGCAGCAGAGCATCTAGCCATCAGCATTTTGGGTTTGTTATGTTGTATGTATATACATATATATGTATGCATAAGCCCTGCTATAGTCAAAAGACTCGCCTGTTTGGGCGAGAAAAGTCGGCAGCTAGGTACCACCCCTAAACTCCCAGTTTCAGGCGCAAAGTTATTTTCTCTCAGGCCTTTCACGACAAAGTTTCAGGCTTTCCATGAATATGGTGCCCCCGTATTAACCTCAACATACTGTTATAGTTATAGGGGTTTTCGCCTAGCAAAATGGGGACCCCTAGTTTCGGAAATCCCAATATCCCAAAAGTCTGGGCATCCCAACATGCTCTCATAAGATCCAGAGAAGCAAGCCTGTCTGCACAAGGAAGCCTTTTCGCCTGCAGGTTGCGTTCATAACCATGGCATGGGAGTTTCTCAAAAGAACTGCTATACACCCTAAACCCCAAACCATGTAGCCCTAAAGCCTAAACCCAACATTCCCACCCAGGCCTGCTTAGGCTGTACCCAGAAACGCTGCCAAGCGTAGGGGCCCCTAAAAGGAAAGGGCCTCCAATAGTTGGAAACCCCTACATCTCGGCAAACTGGACCTGAACTCACCAAAAATGGTGGTTTGCAGAGGAAATACTTCCATCAAGTATGTAAACTGTAGTTTCCGACTCTTCTTGTGTGTTTGGGCCATGGTTTTATTGATTTGGAGGTCCAAGTAAACCGGAACTTCCCTCATTCAGGTTTTAGATTAATTCTCATGTGGTCGGGCAATGCCCAAGGAGCAGGAAACCCAAATCCCCTTCTTGTCCACCTATATTGCAAAGGTCCAGCAAGGTACCCCCCTCTTTTGAGATTCCCAACACTGGAAACATGTCCCAGCTTTTGAGCCCGAAGGGCCCTTCATAGCACCGCATAGAGCCTGAAGCGATCCGCACATGCGAGTTGAGAATGATCAAAAATGACGAGAAGCATGACGAGTGCCCCACCCCCTGTGAGAGAGGCTAACATACATGGCGTCCCATGGCTTGGGGAAGGTTTTGCCAGCAATTGTAGTTTCAGAGGCAATCGAGACAGCTACGGTGCGAGCCGTAGCGACGGTAACGGCGGTATCTGTTTTCACAGCAGCAAGAGTCAATGAGGGTACGGAGTCAGAGGTTAACAGGACAAGCAGTAATAAGAACCGGTGCAACAGGATCTGGCGCTTGCCATCTCTTTCCCCTAATGGAGCCGGTATGGCTAAGATCGTTGCTACGGTTGATAGTAAAACCCTGCATGAAGCTAGTATACCATAACACCACAATTTAGAGGTTTGGGGTACTGAGGGTACTGCACATTAATGCACTTTTCGTATCAAACGTAGTTGGGCGGTAGTTCGGGGTCTGTAACACGGCTGACAGCGATTCCCCAAATGAACCTCCAAGCTCATGTGGTGAGGGTTTCGGCTTGAGATTGAATATTACACGAATTGGGAATCCGTAGGATGCTTAGTAAATATAGCCCCTGGAAGAGGTTTTATGGTGATTATGCCTACAGTTTCTAGCTATTCACCAATTTCCTGGCCCAACTCAGTACGCTGCCAATCCTCACTTCCACTGTTGACTGTCCTTACAACTATCAGCCATCCTCCCCCCCAAAGATTCCTTATATCTCAAGTAGAATTGCACCTATAACCCAAGTACTAACCATATCAGGCGACTTAGACGGCTGAGGTTTGGCAGCCGTACGTAAGACATAATGACCGGAACACTTCCAAATCAAGGTTAGCTACCGGCAAGGCTTGTCTTGAGACGTCAGCACCTGGCAAACTTATGGCAACCATTGGCAGCCTATGGGGATTGGATTTCTGGAGATGTTTTGGCAGAATATTACCTTTTAGATATTAAAACTCCCACTTGATAGATTCCTTTTGCTATACTGAGTGTAGCATCCGCGAGGACCCTGCAATATTGACTGAATAGGGTCCGTCTACCACCCTAAAGCCTAAACCCTATAAGGCAGCCCCGCGGCCCTAAACCTCGACCCCTAGACTTCAGCCTTTAACCCAAGTCTCTGAAGGCCTATTCCCGAAATGATACCTACGCCCAAGCCCTAAATAGCAAAACACTATGGCTGAAACCGCGACAAACTCAGGGGCCCAACGCCTTTTGATAAAGGAGTATACCGTAAATGGGACCATGAAGCAGATGATGTTGTGAGGTCTATTCCTTAATGCCCCTAAGCTCTACAGACTCCGAGAAGTTCCAGTTTCCTTTCCATGTTCTTTAGCGATTTTCCGTAATTCCTGAATGAGGGGGTATTGGGCTCCCCGAAAAGCCTGGAGCCCTAAATCCGAAAGCCCTGAAAACCCAATCCAGTAAAACACCTAGCACTCCCTTACGCATGGCCCACCCTAAAGGCTGAATCATCCTAAACACTAAAGCCCTGAGCCCAGATGCTTAGGCCGCAGCTCGGCTGGCGGGATTTTCGCCGGACTGTGCGGATTCCAGTGCCCTTACCTTGGTAGGGGTTAAGGTTTAGGGTCAGAGGGACTTTGTAAATAATGGAAAATGGAAGTTACAATATTTTGTAGGGTTTGAGGGTTAATTCAGTGCTGGGGGGGCTAAGTAAGTTTACTAGTTAATCGTATAACACCCCTATAAGCCATGTAATAACCCCAGCTATCCTCAGTATCAACCCACTTACTAAGTCTTCATAGCCCTCCAAGTATTGGGATCTGCAGTAGGTCCCTTTGCCCTTCTCTGGTAAAACCCGGCAGTATTCAGAAAGAGAATCCTTGTTGTACTCCTAGGTTATTGAGTACTGAATATTGATTGGACGTCAATGGGGCCTCTTCGCGGGGGGATTCTAGGGCTCCTCCAGGGCGTATAGGGGCCTCAGGATGAAGGGATATGAAGTTCTTTTCTTAGGGGAGCGAAGGATGTTTGATTCAGTTTTTAAGGTCTGGGATGGGGTGCTTCCCTACGGAAAGAGCGCCGTAATACAGGTACCTATAAGGGCCGTCTTCAAGTATGAGCTCCAATACAAGTTGTTTCCAGCTCGGCAAAAGGAATTTGGCCAAGAGTTTTGCAGGTGAGCTACTATATCCCGGCAGTACCCCCTATAGTACACATATTGTAACAACTCTGTCCATGTAGTATCCGCACCGTTTAGGATCCTCGGGGGTCTACCTGAGTATCGTGTCCCATTTATTGGTGTTGATTACGTTGGTTTTATCACCGCACACTCGCTGTCCCCATGTAAGGAGGCGTTGTATGTACATGTACAACAGTATATACAAAAAGTAATCTAGTTTTCTGTACATATTGAAAGGCATCCTGTTTGCAATTCTGTTTGTGACACAGTCCCATGTTGCGTCACTCGCGGGGTGTGGGCTGGCCGTGCCTGCCATGTTGAAAGGTCATCGTCTATTTCTGCTGCGGCGTCATCGTCGCAGAACGGGACTTAGTCCTGGCTTGGGTGGATCTGACGGTTTTTGCTTTGAAGCTATGGCTTTTTTGTGTGGGACTGCAGAAGAGGGCCAAAATCTTTCGGGAAGTATATCGGCGGACCCGGCGTCTAAGAAGGGCCAGAGATGCTGATTGTGTGTTGGCGAGGGTTCTTCAGAAATCGACGAACATTCAATTGAAGATGCTTCTCTACACCTCTTGTTTTATGCAGTTGCCCTGCATTGTTCAACAATGACCATGACAAAATCCAAGCGCGCAACACCGTGGTATAAGGTAACAAGCTGTCCAGCTGTTTGAAGGACCGTTGATTGAAACTGTCCGGAACTCAGGGTTCAGAAGCAATATTCAAACATGGTTGCTAATGCTTGTCTGTAGAACCCTTTTGATTAAAGGGGTTGAGCCAAACAAACAAACCTTAAACTGTCAACCCTGAACCCTAACTCCTACAACCCACCCGACCTCGCCCAGAAGTTGCGTTATACAGAAAACAACACCGCCATTGCTTGACTTCAGCTTTAGAAACTATTCAACATTCGCTAGCTGAACTGATATTTCCACACCATCCAGCCCTGAAGAATACGGGCTTCTATAACATTACATTCCATTCCATTTTGCAGGATTGGTATTGAGCGCTTTTGGCTCAGGAGTTTAAGTTAAGGCCCTAGGCTTCTGCTCAAATGAAAACAGGAAATAGTTCTCGAATCCTGAACTCAATACATCCCCCCTTTGAGCTTTATTTATATGTCGGCATATCTGTTGCAAACCTTCTTAAGAAGGGACTTCCAATTCTTCATCAAAGCCTTACCCTAAGCCCTATATCCATAGAACTTCTAGTACGGGGGGAGGTCAATCCCTCATCCAAAATCTCGCCCTGATTCCTAGGCCCTTTACCCGAAGCAACAAATTCCCTACCTAAATAAGCTCACTGTAGAGCTTCTTAACTGGAATTTCACATCCATATCCAGGCCCATACACTCACCATAAAGCTCCTGCCATTGGGCTTCGGGTCCCTAAACATTCAACCCGAAACCTTGTCCAGGCTTTGCCGGCACTTTTCTTCTTTATCTGCCACTGCCGGGGTGGCCTCGAGCCGGCCTACCGCCACCACCACAGGCCTTGCCTGTTAAGGTCAGGTCTCGGTGAGAAGGTTCAGTGAATCATAAATCCCCTTTCCCTTGGGGTTGTGTAAGTGTCTATAAGAGAATGGACAGGAACATGGAAACTACTACATCGTTTGGGGTTTATGGATCAGCGGGGATGATCTTTATGGGGATAGGTAGGAATACAGGGATTACGAGGGCACATCTAAGGATTGTACAGGGTTCAGCTTCTGAAGCACGATCATGGGATTTCAAAACATAAGGCTCTGGAGACTTAAGGGTATGTACATAGCGATGATAAGGGGCTCAGGTATGTAGGGATACATATATGGTAGTTTCCCAAAATAGGGGGACCCCTATATAGACCCCAATATACTATAATTCTTATTATAAAGATCCCCCCCCCAAAGGGTACCCCCTCATGTTGGGGGGTTATATATATATATAAACGTATCTGGAGTATGTAGGATACAAGGTTTGGGGTTTACTCTCCTCCCAGAGGGTTGCATACCCCTTGATTCAGGAGTACCCGAAATGACACCAGGAGCCCCGTATTGGTTTGCTGCAGGCTTTTAGGACTTGAGTTGTGGGAAATCGGAGTATTTTTCACGGTCTGTCACAAACAAGATGCTTCTGAACATGGTCCGCGGTATTTACCTTTCAGTACGGGCCTTTGTGGAAGTTGGTGGGCCTTGAGGGGTTGATCTTGGAGTTGCTGAGTCTGGGCGGTTCAGATGTTTAGGTTACATAAGGTTTGGGTTTAGTCTGCCTTGGGTTCTCAAATAGTCCAAAACCTTGACTAGGGAGCATGCCTTGCCATGCTAATTGTCGGGGCCCTCTTGGTCATTTTGTCGCCCACTGAGTCAGTGGCCTTTGGAGAAGAGTTGTCCACCTGCGAAACCCGCTTCATCCGGATGTCTTGGGTCCAGGTCAGCTCTAGAACCCGAAGACTGCATTGAAACTCTCATGTTCTAGTAGGCTTGAGTCTTGGCACCCTCGTGCCTGAACCCAGTACATTAAGATTCCCCCTAGCTACTCCGAGATATCAAAATCCTCACGCAATGGACCTCCGAAACAGGCTTCCCCACACTTTTTGAACACCAGGATGATGGAGAGACAAATGGAACAGAAAATGAAATGGACGCTGGCTTCATACATGGGATTTATAGTCATGAACCCTTGAACCTCAACCCTAAATCAGTGTAGACGCAATGTAGTTCCTAAAGCCAGGCTCACCCCCAACACTTCCGCGGCTCAGCTCAGCATCACAACCTCGTGGAGCCAGCATGTACAGAGCGCCGAGGGTGGTTTAGGAAGCTTTTTCCTTCGTGTCTTCCCCCTAAAGCACTGAGGGAGGGCGCCGCAAATACATGGGGGTTTGTTTGGGCGGGATGAAGACCAAGATTTTAGGATTCTACAGGTTTGGGAAGCTGTACTTACATCATTGGTTCCAGAGGCACAGAAAGTGTGCAGCGAGTTCAGACTTCAGCGGTTAGGCTAAGCGCTGATTACAGCAGTGGCGCTGGTATGATCATGCAATCCGTGCGAGGTCTGACCCCTGCTAAGTTGGGGTTGCCTATGATGTTTGCGTTGTTGCCTGTCATGACCAATGTTGTGCAAGTGCAGGCGAGGTGGTACAGGTAGCATTCTGTAGAGCAACATGTAAATGTACATCTCAGGTGTCCATGTGGGGAGGCTATGAGTTGAATTCCAGACATGTCTCTGCGGAAGTCCAACTGATCATGCGTCCAGTGCAAGACCTTAGGGCTCGAGGGTCCAAGTACTCAAGAACAATAATAAGAATAATCCAAAAAAACTCCTCTGGGGGAGAGCTTAAGTCCAAAGCGGCTAAAATCACGACGCGAACATGGCTCCGGGGTCCTCGTTGAGGCCTGAATAGTTTGTCACCCACAAGAAAAGAACCTTTATGTTCTGAATGGCAGGGTCCTCATTTTGGAGCTGGGATTAAATGATAACGACGATGTTCGGTACACCTCGGCCTCTATGATAATGAGGCAGGATTTTTTTTCGGAGGGAGTTCTCAGACCTGCTTTGGCTTCTTTCGGGCGTCTCAACAAATTTAGGTTCAAGGTCTTATCAGTTTGGAAGGGACCACCACTCTAAAACCCGCAGATCTGAATCAACAACCATGAACCTCAAACCCTCAGCCCTCAACTCAAAAGCGGAGAGCCTCAACCCTGAACCCTAACCTTCACCCGCCATTGCAAAACCTTCCACTCTACACCTTCAACATTTATCGTCCTAAGACTTCAACCCGAAGCCCGAATGGCCCGATATCATTAAATCGAAGCAGAGAATCAAAGTCATACTATAAACTTCTATTTGCCTTGAGGCGTATTCCTTCATCAAAGGATGTTGGGGTCCCTGGGCCCAACACTGTCCCAACAAGCCTTCTTGTGCCAGATTGTCAGCGCAAAGCCTGCAGAACGCAGTTGCTGCTGGGGACCCCACCGTTTAGGGCTTGAGGTTGAGGGTCCAGGGCTGGTGTTTAGCGTGAAGATAAATCATTGAGGGTTGAGGGTTTTAGGTTTGGGGTTTGGGGATTGCGGTTTGATTAGAATTAGGGGATGAAGCCTTGGAGTTTCGGGATTCGGGTTGAGGATATGGGGCCTAGGTCTTACGTTGAGGGCTTGTGGTCCAGGGATTGGATGTGCCCCAGGCTTGTAAAAAGAAAAGGCACCGTGAACCCTGATCCTCTAATCCCTTAACCCTCACTCCCTCAACCCTGAGCAACCCCGGCCCACAACAGCTCAGAGTGTAGCTTCTGAACCTTAAGCTCTGCGTTGTTTCAGTCTACGATCCTCGAAGCAGCTGCACAGCTTGGCGCCAATTAGGATTCAGAGTGCGAATCTGGAAGCAGGACTCACGCCATGAGCCAAGTTGGCAGCAAGCCGGCTGGTGCGATGAGAAGGCGGGGAGCTTATCCCCCTCAAACTAGGATGGAATCCCATATAGCTACATTCTAAAGGAGTAGTGTTCACCCCTTGCCAGGTTCGTTTTGGAGGGTTATCCTCCACAGGTTTGGAGCTCGGGGTTCAGAGTTCGGCGCTTTGGATTTGGAGGTTAGAGTTTAGGGGGGTGAGGTTTAGAGTTGACAGCGAAGGTCGTGGCGTTTAGGGTTTGGGGCTTGAGTTTAGGGTCCAGGTTTGGGATCAAGGGTTGAAGTTGTTGATATTGTTTAGCGTGTAGGGTTCAGGAAAGCAGCCAATTCACCCGAAGCACTTTCTGAGAGTGAGGTTCCGCTTCTTCTGCCGGACATAGTTCATTTGCCCTCTCATCTTTCTAGCAAGTAACTTGCCACCAAGGATTCACCACCTGCTGCCTGCTAGACAGGAACGACGAACGACCTGTAGAAGAAACCCCAGCTCAAACAACTCCCAACCCCGCTTCATGGAACTGCCGCTGGGAAGGCTCTAAATTTCCCACCGCGGAGTCAACGCACCATGTGAGATTAGATCGCATACTCTGAGTCGTGTGGGATCGCAAAAGCCCGCCAAAGGATACAGCCTGCACTATAGAGAACCATCCATGTAACAAATTCTCAAAGTCATCAGCTCCCTGGCGCACATCCATCCTGAGAAGCACCCCGTACTTTGAGGAATCCAGGAGTTGGGTCATAGAAGTAGACACCCTTGATATCCCCCACTGAAACTCTATCGGAACTCTCAATGAGCCCTAAACCCCATATTCCCATGAGCAAGTGCAAACGGGACATAAGTGTACCCCTGCAAGCCCTATGTAACGTCAGAGTCCCACAAAACATGCCCTCGACAAGGTGACTTTGAAGCGGTTGGCCTTTCTTTGCCAGGTGTTCGTGGTTGGGAGCTGGGCTCAGCAACAACTTCAGGGCTCGGGGATGTTTAGGCTTAGGGTAGGGTGTAGAATTAGTCATCCAGATCTTTCTATCAGGGTCCTTTTATTTTCGGAATCCCGCGAAAGTGGGGCCTTTGGGAGCGAGGAAGATCGAGAGTGGCTGTGGTGGCACTAGATGTGGCTCAAAGCGAAGTTTTGAGTTCCACACTTCAATGAGGGGAACAAGGCATGCCAGAGCACAGACGTTTGGATCCAACATGAGCATGTGTTAAAAACGATACTCCCGTTTCTGAAGTCCTATGACGCTGACTTGGCTGTTTGGGTGGGGACTATCCAAAACATGTTTTCTAACATGCCCCCACCTGCACAGCAGACAACCCCCGATCAATTGCTTGGCCAGGCATATCTGAATGCAGAATCTTTAGAAATCCAAGATGGTTTATCCCCCAGCCACACCTACATGACTCAAGCATGCCCATTCCCCTTTCTAATCCAACAGGCGCCTACATACCATGGCCATACCAACGCCTGTAGTCCCGTTTAAGTGTCCATTGTTTTGTTCCGTCTAAATTCAACCCTGAACCACATGTCCCTATTACCCGATTGAAGGGATTCCCCAGAACCCCATTCTCAGTGCTTAAGCTCCTACATTACCCATAAGACCCGGAGCCGGCCCTTGGCTCCTTGAACTCCACATAAAAGTCCACATGGAAGTATTCCCAGAGGGCCCAATGCCACTTCATGAAGTGAGGGTTCAGGGCACCCTAAATCATTTCACGAATCACATTCTATGATGTAAGGCGAAAGCTATTTCTTTATATAAAAGATATTGCCCTGGGTTGGTCCTAATGGCCTGAGATGGTTTCTAGCGTTGACCGCTGGGTTTGGGATGAGCTCCTCTTCTCCTTGGTGCTCAGTACCTTGGGACGAGGAATGGCCTATAGGCGATAGGCTATAGGCACACCTCCAGGGAATTATACAGGGATAGACGGCTCTGTTGCTTCATTCCGCGCTGCAAGCAAGTCTTCCCGAACAACTCCCGATGATCGTGCCTGATTATTTGTCGTCAGAAACACACAGACATCACCCTGAACCCCAAAGCAAAATTATGTTCAGGGGTCCGGGATTCAGGCTTAGGGTTTATGGGGTTTAGTTTAGGGCCTTAAACCGCTGGCAAGGCTGAACATCTCCCTCACGCCCCTGGCCAATGTCTTGGCGCACGGCAGGTTCGACCTTGGCCAGGACAGGTTCTCGGTTTCGATAAGGTTTGGGGCTTACGGTGTACGGTTGGTTTGCGGTTCAAGGTGTGGTGAGATTTGGGGGTTTCAGGTTTGGAGTTCGAAGTTTAGGACTTAGGGTATATGAGTGGGCTCCTAATTTATGGAGCCCCCACGCCTCAAAGAGTTCTCACCCTTCAGAAGCCTTAGGGCGCAGAATTTCTGGAATAGGTGGTCAGTATTTATAGGGAGAGTGGAGTCAGTTCTACGGACGGTAGGGAAAATAGCATCCCTTCTTTGCATAATGCCCGAGTAGAAAACAGGAATCTTCTGCATTCCAGGCATGTATGGCTTCTGGCTTTGCTCATGGAGACTTCAAGTCCAAAACCTCAAAGGGTAGGCAGGGCCTCCCATTTCTTGCAGATCTCAGGTGGTGCTCAGCCCCTTGGAAGCACAGCACGCTTCAACAGGCAACTGGGAACTGGGGTTGAGGGGAGGCTTGAGAGGGCTTAGGGGTCGTGATAGGAACAAGGCATCCAGCAGAAATCCCGCGAGTGAAGACTATCCTAAGCCTTCGCCTCGAAAGCTCAACAAGGAGATTGTCCTGTTCAAGCTGCTGGGCGACTTTGCCTGCTACTCAGATATTGACATGCATGCTAAAAGCAAGGCCTGATTTCTTAAAATCACGGCGTCCCTTGCAAGGGATTCTAAGGATATATTCAGCATTAATTATTGAAGGAAGCCAATCGCAGAATGGGGAGGGTTGTTCCGGCCTCCCAGAAAGAAGGGAAGGCCTGTCGCGACTTAGCCGGCTGACTTGGTCAAGGGTGTAATCGCGCCCGTTGAGGACGACGTCTGCGCACTGCGAACCAACCCGCGCGGTCAGTTCTCGATGTGGAGACTGGCCAGTTGCCAGGAAGAGACCGCAAGCTTCGCCAGCGGCCTTCCCAATAGCAGCGATCTCATCGAATGAGCGTCAGGCATCAGCACAGATCGCGCTACTTGGGAAGATGCCTTCAACGTCTCTGTAGGCCCTGCTGCTGCTGCTGCCGGGGGAGAACGCCTCCGACCGCAGTATACCTGGAACTGAAGGTTGAATGTTTGGGGCCTGGAGGTTCAGGCTTCGGATAGGAGGCTGCAGGGATTTGCTAACACTTGGGCCGGAGTTAGGGGATGGCAGGGGCTTCTCCTACTGTGCTGAACCGGGTCATGGTTGACAAAAGCCGTTTTGAACTAATTAGCACCTTATACATATGTTAAAACCCCAGGAACCCGTAATTTGCGCAGTCCCCCCAAAGAATCCTAAGACCCCAGACAACGATCCTGGCCCTCAAGCCCCCACAGCGCTACACCTCCCCTGGAACCCGAAAGCCATAGACCCAGAGCCCGAAAGCCCTAGACCCCAAGAATCCCAAATCGCCATAGTTCATTCAAAAGCTTCTGAAGGAGAAAGGCCAAAAGCCCAAGCCCGACGCTGTCCCATGTCATGTTCCATGTGCTTATCCAGTTAGTTCTCTACTATTCTACACCCTGACACCTAATCCCTTGGCGCAACCATCAAAGAAGCATTGCTCCTGGGTCATTCGCCAGTGCCGGATATCAGCTACGTCTTACTATACTGATTACCCATAAGAAACATAATTTCATGTTTTTTTGTATAAGATCCCCACGGTACTGATTTCGCATTGAAACCATGATCTCATTTTTGTTCAAGATCCCCATGAAGCAACACTACTCAGGTCGGTCGTGTTCTGTTCTTCATCCTGCCACCTCCTAGGCAGGCTGAGAGGATTGGGGTGTGGAATTTAGGAACGGACTTCATAACAATAGTAGTAACAATAACGATAGTATTGAGAAAGATAGTAGCAATAATTGAATAGTAGTAATAACAATAATAATAGATCATATTATGAGGGTTTATGATTTCAACTGGGGTAGCGGGGCTATGGTTGAGTAACCCAAATTGAGTTCAGGGTTAAGGCATGGAAGTCTGAACTTAGGATTGGCTCTCGCACACTATCTCTCAGAGCTTTGCCCTCTTTAGTGGCTGCAAAGACACACTGTTCATAGACCATATGCCGCATAACTCCACGTACCTAAACTTTCGGAATTATGGTAGTATGACTTGAGGTCATGCAGGATTCTGTCCATCAGCAGCCGTTTTGCAGAGCCTGGGAAAAAAGCCGCTGTACAGTGGAGCCTGCAGAAGCAGAATGTGTATGTGCGGCTCATGTGGTACTTTCCCAAAAGAGGGGAGACCCCAATATAGACCCCAAAATACTGTAGTCCTTATTATAGGGACCCCCAAAATGGTACTCGTAGTTTTGGGAAACCCCATGCGTGGTACCGTATGCTCAAGCTCTTCTGTTGTTCAGAGGACTGACATGCCTAATGACTGGCCTTTGGTTAGCTAGGAATGACGGGATGGATCCTTATAGTAGTCCCTATATAAACCATCATAGTAGTTTCGATTTCCTTTCCACTCCTTCATCCCCACCCTAAACCCTAAATCCTAAATGGTAGTTTCCATTTTCTGTTCCATTCTTTCATTCCCAGCTAACCAAAAGCCCAATTATCGGCTTCTGGGGGCTTAGGGTTTAGGGCATCGATGCCGCCAGGTTCCGCTAAGGCAAATACAATGAACCTTCGAGTCCAAGCTTCGTCAAACTATGCTTAGAGTACTTGTACTTGACTAAGGGATCCCTGTGATCCCTTGATGGCACCGAAATGTATGTTTCCACAACTTGGGGTCCCGCTTATACACCCAAAATACGGTCATCAGTATAAGACGGGCTGTCAAAAGGGGCGTGAGCAAATATGCAGGTACGCCCTCAGCTTGTGAGGCGTGTAGGGCCCTGCTAAGTGAAGAAATTGTTGCGCTTGCTCTGCGCCAGGGGTTTCAGCCCGTGAGATGATTCTTTGGATTTATTGTCGAGCCTGATGACTCAGCTGACTGAATCCTAAATTCACGCCCTGCAGATCATGGAGGCATATCCCAACCTCCAGACTAAACAATCTCAGGAAGCTCAACCCTAGACCCTTAAGCCCTGAACCCCAAGTTGCCGGAACACCATGAGATCATTTCAGCCTGAACATTACATGGAAAGACTACGCTGACAATGTTTGGGGTTTCTGGAAAATATACGGAATGCCCATAGATCCCTCACCAAGACGTCATCGCGATGTTTTTCTCTACATCTTCCACGCACATATATTCATAAAGGGTTTAATTAGGGTGCAGAGTTGAAGGGCTCTCTAGCAGCAGCCACACCGTAAAAAGGATCTTTCGAGGCTAAACCTTAAAACCCTTAGACGCTCGACCTCCAAACTCTGAGCCATAAAGTGTCACCCCAAAGGACATCCGAAGACCAGAGACAGAGCCAGCCATCTGCAGGCGACTGAGGCTTCACCTGCTTCTCAACTGGGCTGTCCGGGGCCAAGTGCACGGGGATTTTGAAGTTTTCATTCAGGCTTGGGGTTTCTAGCACTTCAAGTCGGGGTTCAAGGTTTCGGGAGGGGTTAGGGTGTGTGGGTTTGTAGGTTTTTGCGGAGCAGGGGGACAGTAACCCCCAGATGACCTCCATCAACATAAGGGTTGGCCTTTCAAAGCTCGGCTTGTTAGATGAGGAATTCGGAGGCGGCGGTCATCCAGCGAGCATGGGCAACTCGAACTTATACTCCCTAGAATCTACCAATATTTGGATACTACTACCTTCTTAGAATACTATCTAGGAATTCCAAGGTATGCCTCTATTTCGGTACTACTCGAAATTCAAAGGTCGAAGAGCCCTAGGATGGCCGTGAACACACATGAATCCCTCAAGGATGCAGACTTTGGGGTCATTGACTACAAATCTGCGCGTGTAGGGCTTTAGGGTTCAGGGCTTAGGGTAGAGTCGCCTATGTAGCTGTACAAGAGGGTTTTGTTGTTGGTTTGTTTGTATCTGTACCTCTGGTTAAGGATCCAGGGTTGCCCCAGGCATGGTGTTTGATATCAGAGAGGTGATTATGGTAAAGCACCTTCAAACCAGAAAGATGGTCCGAAAAAGGTGGCCTTCCTTCGACTGCCAATTTGGATCCTCCTCGTTCGACATGCTGCCAGCAAGGAGCCTCCAGTGGGCAATGCCTCCACCTTTAGGGTTTTGGGTGGCGTTTGGGTGCATACTGTTTGGGGCATGGGGCCTCGGGACTGGAATTTGAGCATTGAGGGTTTGGGGTTTAGTGTTGATGGTTCTATGTTTTTGGGGTTCCGGGTTTAATGTAGGAATATAGGGTCCTGTTTGTAGTGTTCAGTGTGTAGTGGAGTTGTGTTTCACCGTGGCCTTTTGGCTTAAAGCAGACAGCGCTATTTGAGCCTAAAAGTCCGCTGCTTGGTAGCGGAGCGCTGGGGTAGGCGCCGTAGGCAACCCCATTCCCGTGCTTCCTGGAGTGTTGTGGGTTCTGCAAGGACTACTGGACAGGTGGCTGTGTGGATTGTCCAGAGGCTCAGGCTCAGGGCGGCTTCAGCCCGAACCAGGGCCAGGTGAACAAGGTTGCTGAGGCACCTTTGGAGGCTTCGACGTCTCCAACAGCTGTTTGCCGTGATAGGCCAGCTGCTGCAGTCAAGGTCTGGACCTTTCTTGGGCCGCTTGTCGAAGTTCTATAAGAACAAGTAATGTCCTCCTTTGCGGGAAGCCCACACTCAGCTGGATCGAATCCAGGCCCCAAGGACAAACCGCGGAAGTTATCTTTGGACAGATCCTGCCGCAAATGCAAGCAGGAATGTGTCAGATGACCCAAGATTCGAAACGCAGGCTTGAGCTGCGGGAGGCGGCCATGCGTGAGCACGCTACGACCCATAGGGCGACAGCAAAAGCTCAGGTTCGAGCCTTGGAAGCCATGACCTAGAAATCCAATGTTGTGGATATCAAGGGCGTTGGCAAGCCCGAGACCCTGAACGGATCTCACGAAGATGCCAGGAAAGTTTGGAAGGCCTGGAGCTACAAAATCGAGAGCTGGTTCAGCTCCCAGTTTCCTGCCAAAGGGCAGGAGTGCCTGGACTGGGCACGCAACAAGGGTGACGACACGATCCTGGAGTCGGCCATCACCACCTATGCCAATACTTGCCCTGAGGTTGTGGACGTGGACCGCCAGCTACATGTGGCACTCATTTCCTTGACAAGTGAGATGCCTTGCAAGATTGTCTTTCATGCATCTTGACGATCTTACAGCAAGCATGGGAAAATCCGAGACCCCCATACCAAACCCTAAATTAACCCTGAAACCTAAATCTCGGATAAAAATAAACAAAAGCTGAGAGCTCCAGGATCCCGGCGGCGACGAGCCCTTTGCGCAGGAATGGGGCTTACGGCTTTTTGTTTAGTTTTGATAGGGTGTGGCTGAGGTATAGCGTTTTCTTCGGGCTTGGTGATTTTAGCTATTCTGGGTTTAGACGGCTTTAGACAGACCGCGTTGTCCGGGTCATGCCCCTGTCTCAGACTTCCTTCGGTCAGGATGACGACTCGCAGGACTCGCAAGAGCTGGATCAAGCGCACCGGGATGCAGTTGCTGCGTTCAATTAGATGAATTCGGGGACTCTCCGGAGTCCTGAAGTCCTAATCCCGCATCCTGCCAAGACACCATGCCGGTTAAGGTTTAGCAGAAAAAGAGCTACGGTACTTTAGGCTATAGTATACGATGGCATATTACAGTATGTCATATAGTACAGTCTACTATAGTGTACTCTAGTGCACTGTATATGCAGCATTTGTGTAGCAGATCGTGCTACATAGCCTTGTCCAGCAGTCGCCCCAAGGCCTCGAAACCCCCATCGCTGGGCCTCGGGCGTGGGGCCTCCGGAGTGGATCATAAAGTTAATAAAGTTATTCACTATACTGAAACTACTAATCCCTTCCTCATATTAATAAACCCCCCC
>CAJNIZ010026025.1:0-74672 GCA_905231905.1 Symbiodinium pilosum | reverse complement strand
CGGCCGTCCCTGGGAAAAAACGCCGCCCAGCTGATGCTCAGGATGCCGGGAAAAAGCCAAGCCCAGCTGATGCTCATGATGCTGGCCTGCTAGGCTGTCCCTGGGAAAAGCCAAGCCCAGCTGATGCTCATGATGCTGGCCTGCTTGGCGGTCCCTGGGAAAAACCAAGCCCAGCTGATGCTCATGATGCTGGCCTGCTTGGCCATCCCTGGGAAAACCAAGCTGGGCTTGCTTTCGCCGGGGACGGCAATGCATCATGAGCATCAGCTGGGCTTGGTTTTTCCCCGGGACCGCCAAGCAGGCCAGCATCATGAGCATCAGCTGGGCTTGGTTTTTCCAAGGGATGGCCAAGCAGGCCAGCATCGTGAGCATCAGCTGGGCTTGGTTTTTCCTAGGGATCGCCAAGCAGGCCAGCATCATGAGCATCAGCTGGGTCTGCCTTCGCTGGGGACGGCAACGCAGGCCAGCATCATGAGCATCAGCTGGGCTAGGTTTTTTTCCAAACAGCAGCCAAGTATGCTGGCATCGTGAGCATCAGCCGGGCATTGCTGCAAAAGGCTCTTTGCTGTCGGACTGAGCGAAAAAGTATTGGAGCAAGCGGCGCGCTGTCCATCTCTGGGCAATGCCGGCCGGGATGAGCTGATTGCGGAGCGGTCTCTGTTTGGATTTCAGGCCTCGGGTAGCCCCTGGAATCAGACGTGGTGTAGCAAAGCCGTGCACATCATCATTGGCACTGTCATTGCAAGTGTAAGTTCACTAAGACTATGGAAATTCGGTTGCTGGGCGCAAGGCTCTGAGGAAGGTTCAGCATCGGCAGGCTGTTCTTTGGGGCACCTGCTCACCTCCACTTCCACATGATGGCAGATGGTCTCTGTCCTGCAATCCATGAATGAAGCTCGCACTTGCCTCAAAGTGCTGGAGGCGGGGGAGCGCGTGGGTCCGTCTACTGGGATAGCAACTGTTGGCAACATGCGGCGGCGGCGGCGGCTAGAGAGCATCCGTTCCAAAGCATTGAAAATCAAGTCCTCAACTCTAGGCCACAGACCCTTAAAACCCTGGCATACCTGAAGCAGTTTCAAAGTCTTTGTCCTCATCTCCAGGGGCTGTGCATGCTCTCGTGGCCGCGGCGCAAGGAGCCTGGCCTCCCAGCTGGACAGGACATGACAGGAACAGTTGGGTTGGTCAGTCTGAAAATCCAGCGAGGATTGCCTTAAGGCCTTGTTTGGTGACTGTACTGTCGAATGCTTGCCCTAAAGGGATTCCATGGCGATTGTGCACACCTTTGATATGGCTTCCAGGAATTGTTAAGTAGAGGTTGAAGCATGTACAGCAGTATAGCATTCACTCGAAGGGGTCGTGCTTTAGAACCACTAGACGAAAAACATGTTACTAGCTTTGACAGCATAAGCATCAGCATAGAAAGTTGACTGTACGTGTTACAAGGTCGAAAAGCGTCTTCCAGCTTGGGCGTTAGAAGCCCAGGTGGCCACCCGCATCCAGGCGCCTCTGCACGTGCGACTTTGGCCGCAGAGGCGAGAATGGAAGGGACGGACCGCTTCATGGCTGGAATCAGTCGGAGGCTACTTCAGGATGTGCGGGATCATCCGTCACGCCCGCAATAAACCTACCGGAGCTTATGTAGAACAAAGATGAAGAATGCACCCGTGCGCTTCCATAATTGTTTGGGGCAAGTACTTAATAGCTTATTTAACAGCAGGATCCAGGGTTCAGGCAGTGGGCTTTAGGTCTTGGGTCTAGGACTAAGATTTGGGGCTCAGCGTCCAAACCGGGTGTTGCCACTTTCATGGTGTGGGGTAGCCGGTACAAGTTGAAGACGGGTCGCGGCTTAGGGGCATGAGGGTACAGGCCCACAGACTTGTGCCACCTTCATGGGACGTGCAACATGAGGGTTAGAAGGTGAGTCACTGTGAGTCGCTGCATTTCCTCACGCTATGATGGGGACGGTCGAACTGTGATCTACCTCGTCCAAGCGGCTGTGTTCGGTAGAATAGTATCAGCGCGAACATGGCAACTCCATGTCAGAGGTCTCTGCTTTCCGACGCTAAGTTTGGCTTCCGGGTCTAAAGGCAGAACGTTTCCCTTGTCTGACCATCTCAGATTCTGCACCTAATGCAGGTCAAGCTGTCACTGATATCAGAAGGTTGGTATGTCCATTCACAAAGGCCCCAAATTAAGAGAGCCTTCTGGGCCAGCACCGAATCTGATAAGGATTTAGACGCCTTTCCGCGGGCAGCATCCGCAATGCTGGACTGCGGCCTAGCCCTTTTTCGTCACCGCCACATGCCTGGGGTCAAAACACCACCTGACAGTGGTTAAGATCACCGCTTGAACTTGGACTTCTTGCCACCGCTTGAGCGTTTGGCCTTCTTTGGACCTTCGCCTGTGGCTTCTCCTTTGGAGTCTGCCTTGGCCTTGGCTTTTGCCTTGGCTTCCTTGGGATTCTCAGCCGTGGCGTTGCCAGCCATACGCCTGACAGGGCTGCAGGATTGGCACACGTCGTCCACAAATGCGCATGTTTCGTTTTTTGACACTGGACACTGGAAGCTCAACCAAACTTTGTGAACCTGCTTTTGGGCCAACATCAATTTGGTCACATGCCATACTTGGTAGCTTCCCCAGCTAACGGATCAGGGACATTCCGAGCCGCATCAGGCGAACACCTGCAAATCATTTGATCGATCAAAGCTGAACCCTGATGCGCCTGTTTGCCTTCTTTCGCTCCTTGGTCTTGGAGTAGCTCCCGAACATGGTGTTCATGCTCTTGTCAAACTCCGTGGCCATCTGCTTGAGCTCCTGCTTTTCCACCTCCATCAGCTGACGGACTCGCTTCCGCTCCTGCAGTCCGGCCTTCCGTCGTTGCTCTTGTTTCTGGCCCTGTAGCTGCTGTACCACTGCTGCATCGCGTGCCAACTGACGGGCTGCTGCACGGCGCTCTTGGTTCAGCTTTCGCTGCAGCTGTTTGGTGGCTGAGGCCTCCATTCCTCGCTTGAGTGGCCGGTCGCCCTCCTCGTGGAAAATGGGATCCAACATCTTGATCTGCACTGCACCTGTCTCGAACAGCCGCAACGGCTTGCAGCCCTGCAAAGCCAAAGACTTGGAGACAGCCTCCCAGCATTCGAAGAAGCACGTCAAATTTTCAAGCCGGAGTGCCGTAATTCGAGCTGACACGCTACCTAACTGGCCTAACTCGCATAAGCAGTCCTAAAGTCTTCTGGAGCTTCACACTCCCATGGCCAAACGACCTATAGCACGAAAATCGAATGGCCTGACGCATAGGTGCATGCTCTCTTTTGGTGGGATTACTACTATTACTGCTACTGTATTACTACTGTAATCTTTTTACTGCTGTTATTACTACTTGCGACCCTAAAACCTAAACCTATTATTACTATGGGTTACTGCCAGGGGCCTCCAAGCTCTGCAGTGCTCCCTTGAGCTTGGCCCTGCCCTCTCCGGTAATCCGCGCCATCGCTGGTCGCAGCACCTGGGTTGTTCTCCAAATTATGGGGGTTTAAGGTTTAGAGTTTCTTTTGGTTTAGGGGTGTGGTTGTCAAATTATGGGCCCTTATGGGTATATGTTATATTGCGGCACCTGATAGTTAGGGGTACCACAATGGGACCCTGATTTTGCGAACTACCCACCTCCTGGAAAAGCACTGCCGCTGAGGCGGGCGCCTCAGTCATAAATGTCTACCTATGAAACTAGCATTGCGATTCCAATGCTGGCTCAGTTTATGAAGGTGATGGCTATGACTATACTTGTAGCAGTTTGCTAGATCTGTCATGAATCCAGCTAATCGATGAATTTCATATGTGATTGCTGTTGCCATTTGCTGTTGCACCTCCCCCGCCTGTTCTGCAGTTCGTTCAAGTCCTCGAGCCAAGAGGGACGATAAGTCCTCAGCAGCAGCAGCCGTTTGCCTGGCAATGACCGGGTAGAGATGTCTTCGTCAAGGGGGCGGTTTCAGCTGCGATCTGAATCTTGGACCATACTTCCTGACGTGTGACACCGATATTTTTTAGATCCATCCTTGGGGTGGAGGCTTATGACTTAACACAAGTCACCACTTCCAGTAATACTCCGATTGCTTCACTTCCTGCTGCTAATGCTCTAGCTAATACTACCACTGCGTCTTGCTTCTGATAATGGAAGGCTCTGGGAGGCCTGGCCCTTGGCTACTTCAAAAAAACTTTGCCAGTAAAAGCACTGTGAGAACTACTAAGCGAAAACGTATGGATCAGGCGCAAATGCAGCCTTTACACATCAAAGCCCCAGACTCCCAAGTCCATACTCTACATACTGTACTCCCTTTAAAAATCCTTGAAGCGAACGAATCACTAACCTGCAATCCAGTTGCTGCCGGCCCGAAGCAGCCGAGGCCGCACAAGACTCCAGGAGCGCGGCCCCCAGCTGGAAAAAGGAGCTGCAGAACTTGCCACTGGGGCTCAGCAACTCGTAGAGGATGCATAGAAGCCTGAGCAACGGTTTCTGATCAGGGCGTAGGGCTTCTAATTTATAATCTCGTGCTCTGGATGGTGTTCCTCCTTCCGGTCAGGTGGTCAGGTCAAGTAGCATAGATCCTTCGGACACAAGATCTTGGATGTCAGCACCGAGCCTGGCGAGCTGTGATGCCCAGTGGTCGGCCAGCAGGGTCGCAGGTGTGACCACAGGGTGCTGGAAGTCGGTGACGGGAAACAGCAAAGGCACCAGCTTTAAGGCCGCAAGCTCACGGGCTTTTGGGGCCGATTCGGGGCCTAAAACCTTCAGAAGCTCCACGAAGTAGTCGGTGACCTCCTGGGGATGATCACCAGCAAGCTCCAGGATGGGTCGACGCAGCGCATGTACTACCATCATACCCCGCGAACTTACATCACCGTCGCTGCGCGATATGGCATTGATGGCATAGTCCAGCAAGGCCAGCAGGAAAGCCTTCAGTTTTCCCCGATTCTCGGGCGACAGCGCTACTGATGTACGCGTGCGGACACCTTGGCTGATCTAGCTGTTGCAATGCTACAAGCTGCCCTTATTCAATAACAGGGGGCGCTTAGTTCTGTACTTGCTGTACTGGCTGTACTGGCTTAAAGCAACCAAAACACGCTGCACCAGCTTCAGGGCTGTTGCAGGGGTATGACTTTGCAACAATCGCTCCACTGACAGGCGATCCTGTGGGCACTCTGGCGCGAAGGGCAACTTCTCCTCTCCCTTGCCGTTCTTCATGACATTGCGGTAAACCTTTTCAGCATCTGTATCAGTCATAAGCTTGATGCAGTCTTCCCCAAGCTTATCATCTTCATCCACACCTCCTTCATCTTCCTCTTCCTCCTGAGCCTCTTCAGCTGCTTGGGCCTCCTCAGCTTGGTCCTCGAGTTCCTCATCCTCCTCGTTGTCTTCCTCCTCCTCTGCTTCCTCTTCCTCACCTCCACCAGCTGCCTCCGCCACCTTCTGGAGGTCTCCATCACTGTCTTCATCTACATCGACATCTTCGGCAAGGCCGTCTGCACGAGCCAATCGCTTGCGCTCCAACGCTTCCAGCTTCTCAGCCTTTTCGCGAGCGAGCTCTTCTGGTGTTTTGGTCCGCTCAGTGGCCACTGCCTTCCTGTCGAAGGCCAACTCCCTTAGCAGCTTATCATAGCTGTCGGGCTCCGCCCTCTGCAGCACCCGCTGGGCCTTCGGCAGGTTGAAGCTGAGCTCCTCCATGATGTTGGAGAAGTCCTTGTCTAAGTCACCTCTTTGGCGCTCGTGCTGCTCGCGCTCTCGCGCCACCTCCTCCTTCCTCGCACGGCCCATGGCCACGATGTCATCCACGTTGTCTGGAGCTTCCTCATCACTGCCCACTGTACCCTGCCGCAGGTCAGAGTCTGCCAATGAGGACAGAGGTCGGCCCTTAATTTTCAAGTCCTCCTCTTGTCCCAGGTTGAAGCTTCTCTTGGCTTCTCGTTGTCGCAGCCGCACCAAGCGCTGCACACTGTTCCCCTCCCCGAGCCGCGCGTCCCGGAACTTGGAACTCCTGCCAGACACCAGCTTCTCCTGGCAAAGGATTTGCGGTTTTTTCTTTCTCTTCCCTTTAAGGCAGGCAAGTTACAGGCTCACTGCTCCTTGAGCAGCTGGTGAGTGCGGTCTGCAGTAGCAGAGGCCCGTGAGCGAGCAATATTCCGCCTCTCACCTTTGACCCTTTCGTTCAGCACTGCATGGCGCCGTCGCTTGTTCTGAAAGCCTCCACGAATGCACAGATAGTACAGCTCACGACGGAAAACCACAGCATCAACATAAAAAGAGAAAACTTATGCCATTACCAAGAGATGGAGGCAACACCAAGCAGCTGTCGTATGGATTTGTTTCAGCTTGTACGTCTGTCTTCTGGGCCGCTTTCGGCTTGGGTTTGGGCTTTGTGCGTGCCATGGCAACTATCGTCCAAGCCTGTGTTCCTACTGAACTATAACAATTCTTCGGAATGCAGCAGTGTTTGCAGTGGTGCAACATGAGATGTTACCTGAATGGCCGGTTGGGTTTTGTTGCTTGACCTATGCTCGTCATAGCCTCGAGCCGTTCAATGATTTCACAAAATATTTCACGCACAACGGATGCAAGTCGGACGTGCGTTCAAGTGCAAAAGCCTCTGTCCATCTTGGCCAAAATCCAACAGTCTGTGCACATCAGCAGCAACTTGTTTTGTACATCATCAATAATCCATGCCACAGAAGCCCCCCAATTCCTTGAACCTTACAGTGGCAAGGGCGTGGCTCCAAGAAAGAAACAAAATACAAGCTGTATCATGCATAGGCCAAGGAGCACAATCTGCCGCATGAGCGGTGAGTTCTTAATGGTCATGTGGTCAGTCTCAACCTGGCATTCTATGAATGTGAGGACAGTGCAGCACAAGCACATCCGTGTGCCTTGCGAGCGGTAGTGAGTTTGCAGATTCAGTACGGTGACTGGGATGCAGTGCTATCCAGAATGGGGTCCAAATAAAGCGCTGCCGACCTCGTGGTAATGGAAGTCCTCTGTCGTCCAAGGTTCCCACGCCTTGAAAGCATCCCTGTCCCAGTTGCATCCAGACTCTGCATTGGATCCGGTGATCTTCTTGCCTTAGAAGTTGGTTACCCGACCCAGACTGGCTCATTGCACAAGCATGCACCGAGCGAGCAACGCCGTTCCCAGTAGTCCCGTTGAGGGCCCTTCAGCTCAGCAAACAAGAGGTCCGTGTCCTGAGAAAAAAGCGTACGCGCTCATGTTAGCGTTAGCCGCCTTGGGCCAAATGCAAACCTTACTGCATGTTTGAGGATCTCAAGCACTTAAGCCACTTCAGTTACTTTAGTCGGTCTGGGGGAAGTGGGAGGAGGGACGGGGAGGTGAGAGGATAATTGCATCCGCGGTTAAGTTTACAGGTGACATGCTCCGCACAATGCCAACATTCAACAGAATCAGCAAATGAACCGACTCGTGTTTGAGAATAAGCTAACATAGGCTAAGGCTCGAGATTCGGCTGCTAAGATTTTAACATGCTTAAAGCACCAGCATACGTTCAGCAGCTGCCTTTCATATGTTCTTAAGCAGAAAATTTGCATGCAATTGAAACCTTAAAGTGTCGCTAGCACGCATCTGAAGCACAATCCGCGGCGATGCCGACATCAACAGAACCAGCAAATGAACTGACTCGTGTTTGAGAACACCCTGTCACTCAAAATGCGGGCCTTAGAATCGTGACATGTTGACAGCACTGTCAGTCGTGAAGCGAACTGCTTTTTTCCGGGAAGAGTGTTATACGGTACCCAAAGCATAACATACTCAGAAAACTCAATCCCTTTGAATCTACGAACATTGGAAGACGTGCGACAAAGTCCACATTAAATAGTGGTTTTGCCCACGTTTGTTAACGCTCGCTTGACCTTGTTTACATGCCATGTTGGGTGCCATGTTTATTGAGGAGTGGCAAAAATGCAAAGGGAACCACCAAGAGGAAGATGTGGCAAAAAACCTCATGCTGGCTCAGGCACCACAGTGTGCTTGGCAACCAGCACGTGCAAGTCGCAGTTGAACTTATGGTACCTCAGGATCTCTTGCTATCATCACTGACCTATCAGCAAGTGAAAGAACATGCAAAAATGTGATTCAGGCTCATCCGGCACATGTCTCGTAGAAGTGCGCCCTTTGGTGATACAATCCGCATATCATCCTGCATAGCGATGAAATGCGATGAAGGCACAAACCTGATCAACCCAACACAAAATAATGTTCATAAGTGTAATCCCCTCACACCTGCAGTCAAACATAAAAAGCAAAAGTTGCAACATAAGTCCTAATGAGGCTACAGATGGTCCTGCTACTGTTTGCCGAGCTGCAGTGCTTCCTCTCCTCTTGCTACAGTCCGTCTGGCATGCTCCTCAAAGAGGCGCAGGCCTCGGGACCACTTCCTCAGCTAGGGCACAGGAAGGACTGAAGATCAGGGTGAGTTGTTTGATGGCAATTCCTCATCCTCAATCAAATCAGCAGCGCATAGATTGTAAATAGCAGTTTGGCTCCACAGTTTTATGGCAAAGTACCGCTGCTCCCGATATGACATCCTGCCTGCCTGAAGGCCTACAGGCACTGAGCAAAACAAAGCACACACTTTCAGTTGCACATAAAAAAAAAACTTGGGCACTACAAGTACGGGTCATTTGCTTTTCTTATCGGGACGGTTATTCTACGGCCCTTTCTCCTCACTGCTGAGCTTCTGTATGAGGGCTTCAGCCGCGCGATTCCCAGCACCACCCATCTTCTCATACCTGCAACAAAAGTGGAAACCGAAAATGCTTCCATGATCTTCCATGCCAAACTTGACACTCAGCTTCTGGAAGGTGCCTTCAGAATTAGGAGACCCGTGACTGCTTGTGGAGAGTTCGGTGCTCCGACAAGGTTCAGGCACGTAATGTGCTCGTGGTGACGAGCCCCTCTCAGCATCCTCCACGCTATCCCTTCAACCTTCGAATGGAGCTCATGTTCAGGGTCCGCAAAAAAATTGCGTTTTCGATTTGGGTCAAAATCCGAAAGGTCCTGGAATTAATCGCTGCAACCATTCTTTTCGCTAATGCTCACTGTTCTGGCATTCGCCCTCCCTATCCCTAAGTTGGCATTCTTCAAGAAACCTTTTGGGCATCCATAATTCATGTGGAGTTGGAGCTAGGCACGAGGGCCTTCAGAAAAGCGGGAAAGTGGCGCTAGCTCCTCCCCTATGCATGCGAATTTGAACATGCAGCCGTAGGTACTGGTCCATCGTGTCCGGCTGGAAGAGGCGGTAGAACCCCAGCACGTCCTCGCACCTGATATTTGGCAAGCAAAGTTCCGCACTTGAGAGCTCTGGGCGAACGGCCGCCTAGCGCACACAATGTATGTTTTTGGTCAGCCCGAAGAACTGCATCAATGACGGATACAAATAGCCGCAGGGTGAAAAAACTGTGCTCAAGAAGCTGACCTTGCCCGCCGCAAAAACAACTGCATATTGCATCTATTTGCTAGATCAAGTGCGACACTTCCATCAAGCTCAACTGCATGAAATGAATCAGGCACGCGCTGCAACACATCTAGAGTTCGTGTTGGTGCTGGCTACCACTCCCGTTATGCCTAGGCACAGCATGCGGTAGCCCTCGTCGGAGAGCGTCGGTATGTTCGGGGGAGGGCCATCATTGGCAAACACCACCAGCGGCTCCAAATTGAGTTCCTGCCGCAGGTTTTATGCTTAGTGGAAGGTTTCGATCAAGATGTTCCTGTGTGAAGAGAACGCAACGCCTCGCTCCTGCTTGAGTCGGTATGCAAGCAAAGCCATAAACTGCCCGCCCACGCCATGCGAAAGGAAGCCAAACGGGGCACCCTCTGAGACCCCGCCTTTTGCATGCGTCCTCAGTGCACATGCGCTGCCATCATATTTTTGCAATGTGGTCTGCGCTCATCATGGCTGATTGTCCCTCTAGTATAATGATGCCTGATTCGCTGTGGCCGGTTGCTGCCGACTTGAGACTGCTGTCATTGCTCCCTGTCGCATTGCAACTTGAACGCCAGCCAGGTTTTCTTCTACCAAGGAGCTCAAAGGCCGGACGCATCACATTGAAAGCATCCTCTTTTGCTTGTTTTGGGGGCTTGGTGATTTGTTTTTTTTTTTTGTTTGCTGACGGTTAGTGGAGTCAAGGGTTCATTAGACACGATTTTCGCAAGCAAACCTTCAAAACTAGGCATTGTAGGAAAGCTGATAGAAGGGACCATGTGTGATGTAGAGAAGAGTGAGGTTTTTCAGGCCCACGCCATTGTGAGCGCATGAACTATTCATTCAGCTCAGCCTGCTTAAAAGCTGTAGCCGTAGCGCCCAGGCATCCATGTGCACTCCTGCCTTGACCCAAGGCACCTCACCGCATCTCACCAGGCACAGGCGCCAGGCTTCTTTATGTCATGCAAAGCCTGTCATCAGCTCACGGCTGCCAGAGGCGGACCGTCAGGGCAAGGAGCTCCAGGGCTGCTTCCACTCGATGCTAAGCAACCCGATTGAAGGCACCAAGGCTGCATGCCACTTGCAGAGCCACGGCACCAAGAGAAAGACCAGGGTAGGAGTAGACTAATTCAGCAGGGTTTACCTATGGCATCTAGTCAAGGGCCAAAGGTCTGGGAGGCGCTTTCTCATCGTTTTCGGGGTCCTCGGCTCTCTCTTCCAGGCTTCGGTCCCAGGCTTCATCTGGCCGGAAGCCATGCGCCCGGGGTTCCTTGGCTTCGGGCAAATTGTCCATCTGCACTTCTCAAGGTAGCCAGGTATCCCTTGTGAAGGCGGCCCAGCCGCAATCTTGGCATTTGTCAAATGTCAGCATTCATGTTTAGCCGTTTAGCCAAGATGCGTAAACAGCAACTTCGCACCATTCGGGTGCACTCGTGGCTAGCTCCAGCCACAGCCTGGGCTTGATGCGCACGTCTCGCATCCTCCTGCTGGAGGAGTAAAAAAGTGGTGCCAGGTGTTCTGTGCTTGCGACTTATAATTGCGGCAACAAGTGTTGCAGCCAAAAGCAGCTGGGGGGCATGTAGTTGTCTGCGGCTCCTGGGAAGCAATAAAGCCGGATCATTGGTTTCCGAGACTTCTCGGGGAAGAGCTTTTTCGCCTGAAGAGATGCAACAGATCAGCTGGTGGGTGGGTGGTCTGCGCCGCTGCAAACCCTGGAGATCCCCACATTCCTCAGAAACGCAGTAGCTCTGCACAACTTTTAGACTAATCAACAAAAATCGCTCTGCGATGACTCGTTGTCCACTGGGCACGACATGGACATTGACTGATACCCTCTTTGTCAAGCAGCTTTCAGGCTGGAATTCTGAAATCCCAGGCCTGCCCCTTGACGCAAGGTCAGCCGCAAAATGCCAAAGACCCACATGCAACCATAGCACTGGCCGTCCGAAGAAATATGATATGTGGTAACCTCATGACACCCCACTAGGGAAGTAAGCCTTGTCAGGTACGGCTGCGTATGTTGGTAGCCCCACCGTGCGAGGCATCACAGGCAGCTGTCCACCTGAGCATTTTTGGAAAATGAAAGCAAAATCGGGTCTCAACGGAAAACCATGGATCTTCCGGACTTACTGGCTGACTGCAAGCCCCCGGCAACACCGTCCAGAGCCTGAGCCCTCCCCCCTCTGCCCTTCACCAATACATCTGAAAAATCACCGTGTTCTGACTGACACTCAAGAAAGATGAAGGGAAGTAAGCGGACTACCGCGGCCACCAGGGCAGCCACCAAAAAGATTTTCAAAGTGCGCATAGCAGAAAAGACACAACGACATGTACATGTCTGCATGTTGCTGACATGTGATGTCTTTTCACACGGGAAATACGTGTATATAATATATCTATGTATCAACTGTCAGGTGCATGATTGCGCATGCATATCTCACGATGTTATTAGCAACTATGTGGTAGAGATAGCGCGATGTGTGACAATCCATCGAACAGTCGAGGCTCCGAGGTAGTCGCCTGGAGGCTCCTGGGGCTCCGCGGCCTTTGTCAGGAAATCGTCCAGTAGATGCGCCTCCACCTTGACTCTATAGCAATGTACAATGTACTGATTGAAGCAAGGCCAGTGACAAAAAGAGGCATTTCAATGCTAAGGAGCGCTACTGCATGGTTGGGTGTTGACCTCCATGTCTGCGAGGATATGAACAAAGGTCGTGTTGGTTAACTGCTTTCAGGGGATGGTCTCCATTTCTCTTCCTCTGCATCCATCAGATTGAAGCCCGGTGTATTTTGGAGACCTGGTACCCCAAGAAAGAGAGACGCGTAAATCTGTGTCTGCCCAAGTGCATCAGCGGGCTTCTTCCTTCTGGCCGGGTCCATCCACCAAGCCTCAGCACTCTTCGCCAAAGCCAATTCCTCGAGCAGATTTCTTTGCACTGCCAAGTACTGCAGAGCTGCGAATCAACAAACATGCAGGTCGACAGAGGATGTGTATGCCTGCTTTTCAACTGCAAAATCGCTCCTTTGGTGGTCGTTTGTGGAGCCTGCTGGATTTGTGGCAGCGGTGACGGTGGCTGGGGCGGCGCTGGCGGGGGCTTGGCGGTGGTTCATGAGGGGCAGGCTGCAGCGTTGAGTGCGGCAACCACGGTGTTGCTATTGTGTTTGTAGTGAGAAATGATATATACTCTACAATAAGTGCTCTTACAGCCCTTCGGCCTGTCCTCTTCGCTCAACACTGAGGTGGAAGGCTTCGGCGCCTCTTCCAGCACCTCCTTCTGTTTTGGTTCTGGCTCCAACTGCGCAGCGGCCTCCAGAAAACTGGGTATCTTGCAAGGAAGGTTCTGAACTCCCTGGCCTTTGGCAGCGCATCGGCTTGAAGGCGTTCCATCCTTGTTGAGAGCTAGAGCGAACTTAGGATGATCTGTTTTTCCGTGATCGGCTGTGGAAAGCCACAAGCTGGTGATCGTCATTCTAGACTCAAAGGTCATCTGCAGTGGCTTCCATCCGAGCCACGTTGAGCTGGAGCCGCTGTTGTCAGGCTCCGGCAGTGGCTCCTGGAGATGTGCTTGGCAGGCTACGCGAGGGGCGGGTGTAAAGCGATGCCACACCAATGCAAGACATGCAGTCTTTCCAGGGCACTGCGCTTGACTGCTTCGACTGTTTTGCATCTGGATTCATCCAGGCCAAGACCCTCACAGGGTCCCTTTACTTAAGACACCTCATAAGTGTCAAGGAGACCTCGAAAGCGAAGGATCCACTCTTCGGACACAACTTGAGATGTCAACACTAGCTGAAATTGTTCGTGAGATTCCTACATCAAGATTCTGCACACCTTGCCCCTTGCCATTGCAGACTCTGCTGGTGGTTCTCCTCTGCTTTTCTGAGCAACTCCTTGTCTTTGAGAGTGACGCTCACCTCAGCATTGAACGGGCCAACGAGCAAAATGTTTCACAGTTGTCTCTGGCAAGTTAAGTGGCCCATCCCGTCTGCGGTCCACTGCCGGAGACCAGGCGGTATTTGATGCGATCACCACTACGATCCAACTCCTCAACGCCTGAGGCGACATGTCAGCAGCTGTCAGCTTGCCAAACAAAAGGCATGGAAGGAAGGGTTCGAAAGGGCATCTGCAAGTCTGCAAGCAAGCGTCGAGAACCTGTGGCGAGTCGCTCCTCCAGCCTAGCTTAGCCCAGAGTCTAGCCCAAAACAAGTGTCAAACCGAGTTCCGCTACGTTCCGCTTTGCTACCTGCTGCTGAGGAGCTGCTTCGAGCTTGTGCTGGAACCATCTCTCACAAGCAGACCGCCTTTGTCGCCGCCGCCAACCACATCCCAGGCTCCCATGAGGGGCGCGCGGCGCGAGCCGTACTAGTCTGCTTGCACCTGACGCACCTGAAGCCCGCCTTCTTGTTCGATGCGATTAAGGTAATTACCTGCCCTGTTTTCAATGCTGCATTGCTTCTTGCGGCATGCTAGCAGCATTTTGTCAATGAACCTGGTGAACACAAGTATAAGATCAGAAACTTAACAACTGGTTCTGACGGAGCCAAAAAAAACCTCGCGCGTTATTGTACAGGTACTTCAGAAAATCAACGGTGAGATGGCTCATATCAGTACCCGCGCTGGCATCAACAACATTACATTCAAACTGGAAATGCAAATGTGCAGATCTAGTCTGTCCTTTGTACTTCTCTTCAAGAGGCTTGCAGTTGCAGCATCATTTTTACCAAGGCAAAAAACGCCTTTTGAGCCAAACAGCGGCTGACCAGCAAGATGGAGCTATCTGCCACGGCCTGAGTTCGGTTCGCTACTAGTGCCTAAATGCTATGGCATCTGAGTCAGGCACGAGAGGGACTGGATGGCGAAGAGGCCAAGAACATCACAGCGTCTAGCCATCTCCAAAAGATTATCCGTGCGTGTGGCACAGCGCCTCAAAATCTTCCAGACCTTGAAGCCATGTGCTCAATGGATACGAAGACAACCAAACATAGGGCAAGATGCTACTTTCAAAGGCGAAGCTTTTCCTGCTTAGAAGCAAGTGAATCAAGGACGAGTTTCATTGTTCGTTCAGGTTAGGGAAGCTGCGGCTTAAGGGCGTTTGTTAGCTACTGGCTGTTCGTGCGACAGGTTCGCATTGTCCATGATGCCGACATGCAGAAGGCAGTAAATCTTGGGTAAGAAGAGGCAAGCAGCTGCACAAAAGAGTCTTGGCATTGTTTTGTCCCGTTGCTACAACTTGCAACTTCTCTTGGGTCAAATCACGTATGCCATGATGTTGCCACCCGACTGCTGACCACTGTGGCCAGCCTCAGCGATGCGTGCCCGTCGAAATTTCACCTCAAGCAAGTCTGGTCGTGTTCGTTGTACTTGCCATGCCTGTAGTGTGGGTCTGGGGGGTACCCCATTTTTTGGTGCGAGTTTCTCCGTGTGTGTGTGTGTGTGTGCACCTCTGTTTCCAAGAGTTTTCGGACGCTGCTAGTATATTGCTGTATTGCCGAATTGCAGGGGGATGAGACGCATACTCAGTGATCTCATCCAACGAAGCTAACTGAGTATGCGGGAAGCTGGAACTGGCCATTTCAGTGTACCTGCTGTGGGGGACCTCGCTCCTGGGCCCTGCGTGGCAGCTGGGGGAGGTCAGCAAGGTGCCCAGGGCGCGGCGTGGCAGCAACTCATAAAATGCAAATCCGCCGAACGAGAGCGGAATATGTAAATTAGTGAGTCAAGTGATGTACAAAACTGTTGGGGAGCATGTTGCCATGTTCAGTTGAAAAGCTGAATAATCCATGAGTGCAGAGTTTATTGAGCGTGAGCAGAGCGAATGCATCCAGATTTTCCCAACCAGCCTTGACTCTGTGTGGGT
The DNA here is from genome assembly GCA_905231905.1 of Symbiodinium pilosum. Classification (NCBI taxonomy): domain Eukaryota; class Dinophyceae; order Suessiales; family Symbiodiniaceae; genus Symbiodinium; species Symbiodinium pilosum. The sequence continues at coordinate 59,335 of CAJNIZ010026025.1, read as the reverse complement.
GTGTGTGTGTGTGTGTGTTCCCCTCAAAGCCTGTTTGTTTTGATTGGTCGGGGATGGTCTAAACTCGGGTGACACTCCCACTTGCCACAGAAGGGGCTGGGGAGACCCGAGGAGCAGGAGACCAGAGGACCAGAAGACCGGAGGACAAGAGGGCTGTAGGAAAAGAAGCTTGGAAGACTACAGGCGACCAAAGGATCAAGCTGCTAAAAGACCGGGAAACCAGGACCAAAAACAAAACACAACCAAACAGAAAACAAAAAACACACACTTGAGCATGTAACGCAGCAAGTTCTGGAAGCTGGCGCCTTGATCAAGCGTCCGTAGGTTGGTGGCGGCGTCGGTTTGCAGGACTTTGACAGTGCTGCATCGCTCGGCGCGGTTGGGCTGCGACCATTTTGCCACGGGCTCGCCTGCTGGAAGCTGCACGTACTGGATGTCGGCCTGAGACAGCTCATCAATTTCACGGAGACGCATCGCCCGCGAGGAGATGACATCCCTTGCACCTTCACGGAGAGCGTCTTCGGTGTTTCAAAGCTCCCCCTCGCATGGCCGAATCCCAGTTCCTGGCTCTGCATCCCTCACACAAATCTCACACAGCTTGCTTCTAGTCTAATAAGCTTCTTTTTTGACTTTTGGCTTCGAGCCTGGCACTCCACCCTTCCACTGGTGCAAGGGAGGAGCGCAGCCCGTCAGATTCAAGTTCTCCTGCAGTCAGGAATAGGAAGTATTAGTCATGGGGAGTGGAACTTACATAAATCATAGATACGAATAGGGATTCAATCCCACTGTCAGCTTACCGCAAGAACATGCTGCTTGCTCTCCTGCAATCCAAGAATGAGATGCGGCTGCGTGGTCAATTTCCAAACCTTGTTGCAGATCAGCTTGCTCAGGGCACCATATACCAGCAGGGAGAAACATCCAAAGTTGCTCAGTCCCCATCGCTGCGCGGCACCTTGCCGGAGAAGCGATTGGCATGCAACCTTAGCTGAATCTGTGTCTCGCCAATTCCTTGATCATTGCAATGAGTTGTAATAATTCCCACGTGTTCATCTCAAACTATGAAGTCATGCAGCTGAAGCTTGACGAAGGACAAAGAACCCAAAGATTCTGGTAGTGATCCTGCCAGGCATCAATCCAACCAAAGGTCGCTATGATCGTCGATTTGGTTATTCGAACTTGACATGCTGAGCACAGCCTTCTAAGTCGTTGTCGTACAGATCCAATGATCTTAAGTTCGGCCACTTCTTCGCGATGTCCTCCTCAAGATTTGGAATGCAAGTCCGCAGGGTTGCAAACCAATTTCACATCTGAAGATTCTTTGCGACCTCCAGTAGGGAACCCGCGTATATAGCCTTTGGATAACCCCCACATAACACCCTACTTACTTTAAATCTAATCTTAAACTCTCAGAACTGTGTCGAAATCTTCCAGCACAGGATATATCATGGCTCCATACAATCCGGGACAGCTGGGAACTCTTCTGGAATGTGTTTGCATACATGCGAAGTCTATGAATATTCTGGAACGGTTCGAAACTGTTCTGAACTGTTTATAATGAACACATGCGGTTGTTGGGGCTCGTGTCTTTCGCATTCGCGTCGCACATGTCGGCAATAAATGGCTGAGAACGGTTCCAAGCGGTGCCGGACTGTTGATAATTAATTTGGGTTCGGGCAGGGGTCTATGCCTTTAACAGAAACCACCAAATAAAGAAGTCGCAGCACATCGTAGATTAGTCATGATAGTAACAAGGAGAATGATTCCTTTTGCAGGGATTGCACCATCCTGGGCCAAGTTTGCCGAGGTGCTGGGACTTGTCCGGTGAGGAAATTGCCATCCAGCCACACCTGGTGCGTGTGCGGGATCTTCCATTTTAGCGAGTCTGAGGGTTTCTGCTCCTGTGTTGATATTAGATGTAGGATGCATAGAGCAGTCCAAGAGTACTCCCCTTACTGAAGCTTCGTTTCATCAAGGTAGGGACAATCGCTCCCGAATCTGGAGCCTGGCATCTTTAAGTATGGTTTCTGCGCAACATCCGCACACTATAGACCGCAGTTCGTCATGGGTACCTTCTCGATGTTGGTCCAGCCGAGATTGACAAACTCCTTGCCACAACAGCCGCGCGTCAGTGGAATTTGGGTAAGGCTTTTCATGTTAGACGCTGGCCACTGCTGTTTTCACCCTGCATGGGAACCTCAAAAAGAGTTTGCAGGAATATGAGTCCTCGAAGCCAAATCCAAACGCGTGCTCTGGGCAGATGAGGCTGGGCCCTTCCTGGAAGTCGTCCCATTTGCCCGTGCTCTCGGCACGGCGGCCCTCCTACCAAGAGATTCGAGTGTTGAACATGAGAAAGCAAAATGACCAACACTCCTTCTCCCCCAAGAAAAGCTGCCGTGCAGGGCCTTGTGAAGATGGCGAGTCTCCCAGGAGGCTTTGCAGGCTGCTTCTGCGGCTGGTAGGCGTTTCACAGCGCAGGGAACCATCTCCTAAGCATGACGCGTAAAACGCCGTGCACGTTGGCGCTTGTGCCCCTGCTGCCTGCTGCCCAGACACCCATTGGCGGAAAGCCACGAAGGAGCGCAAGGACTGTAAACCTCTCAGCGCAGCCGGAGGCTTGGACATCATGCAGTTGGAGCCTCAGGCGAGTACCAGGATGATGAAAGGGAAGAGCTTAGCCTGTTTGGTCAGTCTACACGGGCCTCACAGCTATGGTTCACGTCGCAACAAACCACCGTTCACAAAATCCCACTGCACTAGACTAGAACCTGAGCACCTCTTTGATCCGAGCAACAATAAAAATTCTGCAAATTCCGCATGCGGCTCCAGCAGTCAGGCAGCGCTCCCCCCTCCACCTGAATGACCTGAGATGTGGTACGTACTTGCTTTGTAGAGCCTGAAATCTTTCACGCGGATTCCTTGGCTTGGCATTTGGGCTTCAAGGTCCAGCCAATGAAGCCCCCAGGCTAGTTGACCTTTGGATGAACACGCTGGTCTGCATCAGAGTTGCAAAGGCACTGAAGGAATAAAGGTCGAGCCCGCAGAAATCGGCAAGGTCAACTGGAGTCCAATGCAGCAGATCCTGTGAAGAAGCGTGATTTGGCTGGCTTGGGTGCCGCAGCTGCCATAAGACATGCTCATCATTCATAGCTTCAGGCAGTATAGACAATATCAAGCAGGTTCCGAAAGTCCTGGCTTCCCCGTCACCGGCTACTGTACGGCGGTCCTGGCGCCCATAGATCTGCAATGTCCGAACTTGGCGTCCAGCTGGGCCACGGAGTGCTGCGGCTGCCACCCGCAGAGCTCCCTTTGTGGGTGCCTGGTGATTGGACTGCTTTCCTTGCTTTTTCTGTTGGCTTATTCGCCTGATCTTCTTGTGGGACGCAAGCTGGAAGCCATCATGGACTCAACTGACTCTTCACGACCCCTCCAAACTCCAAACCCAAGCTGTCTGTTCTCCTTGCCCCCGCTGTAGTAGGAGGGAGATCCACATGTTCACCAAAACCGATCGACAGACACGTCTACCTCCAGGCGGAGGAAGCGCAGCAATGGCCATGAGTGACCTGGCCAACAAAGGGTAGGGCACAGGAAAACAACTTCTAGGTCCTGTTCAGCGAAAGCAAGGGATGTGCACAAGGATGCCTGTGGATCCCAGATCTCAGATTCTCTAGGCAAATAGGCTCTTGTGTTGGCCGGGCCTTGTAGGTCGTACTTGGATGGCCCGCGCAGCACGGCAGCGGACCTCCGCAAGCCAGGCAACGTCGAACGTCTGTACATCGTCCGTCATCGTGCTGACCGCACTCTCAGGTAAACTGCAATCAGGGGTTGTAATTTGTAGGGCACGGTGACCGCACATTCTTCTGGCAACCTCCTGTTTGAAAGTCTAATGCCTGGCCGAAGGCACAAGTGGGGCAGGCGGGACAATTTGGTGAGGTCTGTCTTGTCGCCCAGCTCGCCAAGAAATCCAACAATGCGGCTCTGGCCGTCGAAAATCTGGCATGCCACTTGGCCTGCAATTTTTGCTCATCATCATGAGGGCTTGACCGGAGGCAAGGGCCATGCCTGCAAACGTTGATTCCCCACTTACACCATGCTTGACATCTGCAGGATCATTACTATTACTGTGAGGATCTGCAAGAAGCACCCCTCTGACAAGCAGGCACGCCCAGCATGGGCTGCTCACCTCTGCCCAAAATGTGGTAGAAGAGCAGCCTCTAATGGCGAAAGATTCTCTCAACATTCCTAGTAGAAATCATGCAGCTCGACAGCATCGAGTAGGTCATGAGCTGTACCATGGCTGCCCTGAAAAAAATAGCTGTTCTTCATCGGCTGCAGCCCTGAGATCTGGCAGACATGGTTGGGCCTGGCTAACAACATGCACCCACCTGAACCCGACCTTGAAAAGACAGCAACCACCTGCAAAACTACACAGGATTACGCCTCCGCACACTTCGGGAACCAATGCAAAATCCTCTTCACAAGGCTTGCCATCGACCCCCTGGTAGACGAGAGCGTTGAAGGAGTGCAGGCTCCTCAGCAAGCAGAGCATCGCTCACACATCCTTCTCGAGTCTACCCCTGATACTCTTACCTCCTACAGGCAGCCTACCACAAGTCCAGCGGTTCCACAGCTCTTTTACGCCGAGCTTCCAGTCTTGGATGCCAAACGTCAGGCATGAGTTGCTCTCTCCAGACATGCAGTGCCTTTGAATGTGTTCCCATTCCTCGCGGGATGGCTCTGAGAAGAGCAGATCCTCAATGATCCAACTTACACAGGACTCACAATTCATGAGTTTTTGAGGAGACCACGGGTGAGGCTTCTGAGGCTCGCTAAGGTTCCCTGTAAAGTCACTTCGGGGCCTGTACGGGTCAGTGCGAACATTCGCGCTGGAGGGCAGTCGACATGCACAGGCACATGTCCAGCAGGCGCATTGTCTGAGGTTGCTCCAAATGTCGGAAACTTGCTTTGGGCTCCTACAAGGGCATTCCACACCTGGATGGTGGCGCTGTATGACCCACGCTTGCGATATATGGTTCCTCTGCCGCACTATGCCCTATATGACCGTATGCCACTCGTATGCCTGAGAACTCTCCACCCAGTTCAAGACGTGCGATGATGTCCTCCAAGTCAACAGCATCCGGATCCCCCAAGCGCAGCGGCTCATACTTGAGATGGTCGTCTTTCGCTCCTCAACCCCACCATGGTAAACATCACGATCGCAATACCGAACAGCCATGATAAAAAAAAAACAAAACATGCTTGCACACAACAGCGACAGCAATGCCAAGAAGCATTGCTACCAAAAAATCCACAGCTTTCGAATCATTCAGTATCCTAATAGTATATTATACTATCCCTGGCAGGGCACACCAAGCCCAACCACTTTTGCACTTAGCATACAAGGCCTCTGGTGGTAAACCTGACTCTACAGCCCAATACCTTAGCCTCATAGTCTTAGCCCTCGGGGCTCTTGGCTCGCCAAACGCTTGGGGTTCAGGCTGTGCCGAATTCGGTGAGGGACCACTAATCATAGTAGTAATTAACAATTATACTAATACTAATACTGGGAGCAATAATAGCAGTAATAGCAATGATGTCAATACTGGTATAATAATAGCCAGGGTCGTTTTTGGCCTCTGTCATGTTGTTAATTCTGTCATGTTGTAATCGTTCGTATATGAGATGCCCGACAAATGATGGGTACCTTATGGGTCAAGTTCAGAGGCAATGCCTCATCCCTAAACCCTCAAACCGGGAAGACCAAAGCACCTTCCCTTTGCCCAAGTGGCTTGGTAGCGTCAGGCCACAGTTTTCCCCACTGACCAGGCCTGCACCAGGCGAATCCACAGCACAACAACACACTGTCAGTATTCTGTTATCATTACTACTATTATTGCTCTGTATATATGTATATCTAGCTAGCTAGCTATATCTGTATATATATATACATATACTGTTGCCATTTTTTCTCTGGTTATGAATACAACAGGTAATGACGGAGAAAGAATATGGAAACTATCATTTTGTTGTAGGAATTATCAGAATATCCTGATACTGGACAGGAACATGGAAACTACCATACATGGCGCGGGCTGTGGCAAGAACACTTTGTGTGTTCTTGAATACAGTGCCGGCTCTGTTTAAGAAAGCATGGTTTAAATCAGTGCTCTGGATTTTCTGAACATATGCATTTTCACTGCTCCTTCTAGCTAAGAAAATGAGGGCCTGCTGACGTCGGACCCTATTTTCTTAACTGTTGGGCTGCCTTGGGGCTCTGGGACTCAACAGTGTTTTTTTCTCGAGGGAGACATGAACACCGGAAGGGCACCTGAAAAGATGTACGCTTCCAAGAAACCATGGGGCCCTCTGACAATTATAATTAAGTTGTGGACCCGATTCTTTGCAGCACAATGACTTCACATCAAAGAATTATCCGCCTTCAGAACTTCATCTCAAGCACAAGTGGCTACTTGAACTCTAGATGAGATGCTTTTGGGAAGACATTCCCCCCAGCCTCCAAGGCAGATGGCCAAATGAATGGCAAGCATGATCGACTGGAAATCTGTTCAAGCGTAATGTTCCTGTGGCTGGCTGCTAATTGCTGTCATTACTGTCACTGTGGTTATGGTGAAGGTTGTCATGAGGGTCTGCACCTGGTGCTGTTTGCTAGTGGTGCTGTTAATGCTGCCTCAAAGGCAGCAGCCTTGGTGGTGATGGCTGCCCCATCCAAAGCTTTTCAGATTATCATTTCTGTTGCTAGAATTTCCTACATTGATTAGTGCTGCCCCTGTTCTGATTAGAATGCCGTGCTAGTCACGGCTGACTCTTGTTGTCTGCCCTTGAGCCCAACCCAAGGATCAAAGCAGGAGCGTACAGCAATGAGAAGTGGCCAAGTCAGACCACAACTGGCCTGATGGCACAGCAAGCGCAGCGTGCCAGTTCTTGCACTTGATTTCATGCTGGAGGACCGATGCCACATTTGGCATGCGTCCAATTGTCTTTGGGATTGCCAGCAGATTGCTGCCCACCACGGACCAACGTAGTCAGAATCAAAATCACAATGCAACAGCTACAAAGGATAAGACATTTCTCAGGTGTGCGCGGATCTTCTTAGCCAACGTCTGCATGTGGGTCTTGTTCCCCACCCTCGCAGTGGAGCTGTTGGATTTTAAGGTAGATGTTGTCCTCGCCCGGCTGAAAACTGACTTTAGTGACCAACCACCAAGTATCCCTGCACTGCCGAACCAATGAGTGTCCCTGCAATGCTTAACGGATGTGCCCAACTGCAAAGCATCCCTGCAGTGCCCAACCACCAAGTATCCCTGCAGTGCCCAACCACCAACTATCCCTGCAGTGCCGAACCGCAGAGTATCCCTGCAGTGCCCAACCACCAAATATCCCTGGAGTGCCCAACCGCAAAGCATCAATATTTTTGCAATGCATTTGCAGTGCTGCAAGGAAGACAGTTGAGGGGGGGCAGGGAAACGTTACACTTCTTGTGCAATGACGGCTTTAGGGTGGGGATGCTCGAAGTAAACTATTTTCAAGGGCTTCCTTGAGGTCTTTGTAGAGACGCAGTGCTTCAAATGACCCAGACACCAAGTTGCAAGGATCCCGCAACTAGTCAAGAACAAGTGATGCAAACCTCCAGCAACCAATCTCGTCCGAGGCAGGCAGCATCCGCTGGGCTGATCTTTGTACATGGCTTCCTTTAGGAGAAAAGCCAGGGCCTTGCCCAGAGCATGCTGAGCTTGGAGGCAACAAGCTTTGCCTTGACCAGCACAATGTCCTGTTGCTGATGGCTTGCTCACTGCGGCCTGTGCTAGACTGTCCATGTGCTGTCAAGAGTAATGTTGACGCCAATTTCTGGCGGTCTTTTGGTTCCTTGTACGAACTCCTCGCATCGCCACGAAGTCTCTGTATGTACAAGTCTGGGCAAACTGCGTGCACGTATTGCATGACAAAAACTGCACACTACCTGGTGACTTAAAATCGCACAGGATTAAATTCCACAAGCAACTGCCATTGCAGCAGAACAATGATAACCGTGGGGCTTCGGCTCATCCTCCCGGGGGCTGATGGTTTTGGAACCCTCCGGATACCTGGGATACCTGGCGCCTACCTGCCTTCAAAACTGTCAGAGGAGGCCCTGAGCCTCTGCCAAGCTGGCAGGAACGCAGGAACAACGAACAAAACCAACTTCAGGTCAACTGCCCTCAACACACTCAAGTCTCAACAGTTGAATTCGAGGAGGAGCTTCGAGTTGCGCGACACCATTTGATTGTGAGGGCAGCCGACAATGTTGACACAAAACTTGACGGGAAAACAATCAGTACGGAGACCTAACATCAGCACTTGCATTAAACAGTTTGCTGGTCCTCAGGGAAGCAGAGCAAACTACAAATCACAACACTCCAAGAAGTCCCCCTCCAACCCGTCAGTTCTAGGTAGCTTCCTGAACTCTTGCCGGGATTTGGGGGGGGTTGAAGCGGGGACTGTGCGAGCGAAAAGACAAACTTCTTGATTGCAATGGTCCCTGAGCTGCCACTTAGACATTTTTCAAGAAAGATCTAATTAGCATTCTCCTGATGCTGATAACCGTGGCCACCCCACCTGTATTCTTCTGCTCACGACTTGTATACTACCAGTCACTATCATGTTCATTACTGTGCCTTCTCACTGACGCCTTTTGCCAGAACCTGTGCTACAACTCTGATGCTATTGCCATGAGCACGGGCCATCATGAGCGCTACGTTGTGAGCTCTGTTGGTGCTTTGCTATCGTTGATCTTGCATGAAGGCAGCGCAAGGTTACAAGGAACTTACACGTCAGTTGCAAGCCGCCTTTGGCAAGCAGATCTACACCTGGCGCCTGCCTCTGTGTCAAAACTGTTACCAATGCTCGAAGAAGCAAAGCCTTAGGAGCAGTGACATCTATGTTGTAAAGCTTAATCTCTCACGGTAACTGCAACAATTACCTTCATCGTCATGGCACGCATCAGGACAGCAACAGAAGCACTAGCAAGCCTCCTGCCGACAGCAGTAGCTACCGGTGTAAGTGACTCAATAATGACCAGACACATTTGCTTCTCCTCGCTATCGCTCGTCGCGTAGGGCAGAGCTGAGAGAGTAGCCTAGTAGTCGTCCTGATCGTCATCATCATTACAGAACTCATAAAACCTCGAGAACACGCCGCGGAATTATGCGTGCTCGAATCCGCAGCTCTAGCTAGCTTCAGCACCAACAATCACCAATGCTCCGCGAAGGTTTTTGCCTGAAGAAACCTGCTAGGCATCCAATCTTCACTGAGGCAGTGCTAACACCAGTCTGCGCATTCGGGATCCTGCATGCCGGCGCACTAAGTGACAAAGTGCCCCGGCAGCAATCTTGCTCTAGCCTTTTCAGCCAAAGCACCTCCTCGAAACCAGATCGAGTTTCTCTCTTCACATGCTAGATGCCTAGATGCAATAGGAAGGAGAGAAACTGGCCGCGGACCAACTTGCTTACCCCAGCTTTGTGACAGCGGCTGGTCAGGAGGGGCGTCGGATCTCCTCAAGTGGCCCTTGGTTTCAGGATATCCGCTGCTCAACCAGCAGTTTGAGCAATTATTGGACTGCTTCAGCCCAAGCATGTTCAACATGGCATCCGTAAATGAACTCTCCTGTCACAATGCTCAGAGAAAGTTTCCCTGAACATAACTGGACCTCCTCTCCTGGGCTAATCTGCTTTTTGCCATGTGACTCCCCCCTCTCTGGTCTGGCTCTGTGACTGGGCGCCCGGCTAAGCTGCCCTCTGGGCCGCCTCCCATTTTCTAGAAGGAACGGCTCTTTCCAGATAAGTCAAAGAAAAGTCAATGCTCCAAATCGCCAGAACACGAGTGGCACAAGGTGTACCTCAAAAAAGCTATGCCCAAGCAGAAAAGAACCCCTCGCTCTTGGAAAATCCCATGTGCGTCCAAGGCCAAGGCCACAGCGGCATGAGCCTGTCGAAGACTTGCGCCTCAGGTCCCAGCGAGCTGCGGCTGAAAAAAGTGTGTGGCCCAGGAAATCGTTCTTGTCGTGGGTATAATTAGCAAGGCCTGTCAAGCAGGGCCTGGAACCTTCCAAGCTTGATCAGGCTGATGAAGACTGGAGCTGTGGAATTCTGCCAAATTCTTGTCCTCTCTCAAGGGTAAATTCTAAGGTCCATCAAAGTTCTTGCTGCGCTTTGAGCTGGTGTTGCTAGCACCTGAGGCGCAGACACGGCCACTCGAGCACAGACGTGTCAGCCTCAACAGGCTTCCTAGAGAACACTCCACGCGCTAGTGCGGATGGAGACGAAGAAGAGCGATGGCGAGGCAATGGTGGGGCTGGCACGTTGGTAGCTGTGGCTACGGTTGTGTGATGGTCGTAAGCAGCCTAGCAGAATGACAATTGTAAGTTGTAGCAGTATATAGCAGTGAAAGTTTGTTACTCCAGGGCCCAGGCTCGGAAGTACGGTGTTCATCGCGCTGTCATGGACTCTGGTGCAGTACCGGGATCGACTGCCGTGGAGAAGTACTTTTGCAATTTGTCCTGTATTTGACAACTTGACCTATGCTCAGCTATGTCAGGGCTGCGATATCTAGCTGCTGTGTGCCATCCTCATGGCAGTCACGTGCAATGCAAGAGGCACCGAGAAAACTCCTCAAAGCCCGCCGCAAAGTTGCAAAGGCTTGGCTTGGCTGCGCACGGTCCATCCAGGTCCCAGCTGGAGTCTCGCTCATTTCGAGCTCGGTCTTCAAGACTCCGTCTGGATCCATGCCGCCCGCCATCTAAACTGATTATGTGCCAACATGCTGATGTCTCTCATAGTGAATCTCTCCAACATTCCTTGAATTTAGATTGTGTCACTGTGCCAAAGAGCACAGAACACGTTGAATTTCGTCGAATTTTGCGGCTGGGCTCCATGTGAGGAATCTGCACTAAGAGCGGCTGGGAGTGTAGGTCTGACTGGTAGTAGGTGGGAGTTCACTACATGTTGCAGCACACATCCCTCCACTCAAGACGTGCGGTCGGTCTTGCTTTCGAATTCCTCTGGCTTTTGCACGCTGCAACGGAACAGGCACAGCGAATCACAATGTTCAAAACCATGGCCTCGTGTGCCTTGTTGCCTCTCAGCCATTGGGCAAAAATGGGTTGGCAAGTTGGTGCATGTAAATGTGCTGGCTGTCTGCCATTAATTTTGCCCCGAAAAGGCTCTGAGCAGCCCGGCAACGACCTTCCAGCACTTTGCACAGGCAAAGCTTGAGGTCTACAGGATTTCATGGAGAAACAGCAGAGGATTCACATGTTCCTTTTAGCAACCTCTGCTCTTGTGTGAAATCCTGCGCTGGGCAAGGGAATCAGCATCAGACTTTGTGGCCACGGCTTCCTGCCCGGGTGCAAGTGGCCTGGCCACAGTCCTCCAAATTCATTCCTGACAAGCCTGGCATCCCTTTGGCTATTATTCTAAATGTCACAGCACAAGCTTGGCAGGTGGTTGTGCAACGTCAGCTCCATGTCGGGCCCTATTTGGAGCTGTGTGATGGGAGAAAGGCGGCCCTCCAAAAAAGGGCACAAAGAATCTCTGCCCAAACCAAAGCATCTTGCAGGAAGCTTCCAGGCTGTCTGGACCTGCAGCTGCACATTGGGGTGAAATAGGGGTTATTATAGGGATAATGGAAAAGAACATGGAAACTACTATGAAGGGTTTTAGGGTGCAGTGGCGGATACAACCATCATTCCGACTAGCAGTGAAACCTCTGACCTGCCAACCTGCCGCAGGCAGGTTGAAATTGAGTTCCTTGGGGATTGCGACAAATTCGGGTCTAGGCATCAACATTTGACACCGCCAAAATTCCCCAGTATGGCTTCAGCAAGTGCAACAAAACATCACTGCTGCAAAATACTGCGTAATTACTACAATATTGCTGTTTGCTGCGTTCTCGCTTCAAGCCAGAACTTTTCCTCAAAGTGGGTTGCTGTTAAGGAACTTATAATAAGTTACTATAATGAGAAAACCCTATCATTTACTATATACCCATGTTATGGTAACTTTGCCAACACGCGCGACAAGGCAAACAGCAGCAGGCTGCAGGCAAGGGGCGGCCGCTTCTCTCAAAGAAGGCAGCCTCAGCGGCGCCGATGTTTTAGGCTTTCGACATCATGACTTGTCGTGAAGGACCCTTGCAAGAAGACTCACCATGTCTTTGGGGAAAGCAGGCTGAGTAGGAACAGGAACAATGAATTCTATGCCCGGTCAGCTGCCAATAAAATACCCCCAACGCAATTACACTTACATGGGAAAGGCAGCTGCTGATGCTCTTACCGCTTGCCTAGGACTGGCGTGCTCTTCTTTTTCTAGCACGGGCAGCGCGACTCGTGATCTTTGCTTTCATCAGTCGGGTGTCACGGTAACATAGCCTTTCACCACAGGATAGGGGACTGAGACGGGATCCGCCAAGAGATCCAAGTGCTCTCCGATAGACTCCTGAACAGAGGATGTCCTCCACCACTTGAAGTTAAAACGCCTGACCTCTACGTCACCACCTTGGCGCATGATCAGGAGGGGCTGTCCATTGGTGAAATCACAGCGGAGATAGTAGATCTTATCAACCCGTCCTCAGTTCTGAAGGCGAGTGAATGTGAAGCACCCTAACATGAAAAGACTTGATGCAGGCTGGGACGCCTTGTGCTTTTTTGGCAAAGATCCTCAATCCTCCAAGCTTGGTGTAGTACTCTGGGGGCACCTGACACTGTAAGAGCTGGCCCAACTAAAGGATGAAGGGTGACAGGACTTGCCGCAAGGCGCTTGATCTGACACCCAATCTCAGGCACCACTTTCAACACCAAGCGGTAGAGAGTCACGCCTTCACTTTTGTGTGCACGGCTTTGAGGACGGATTGCTGCTGAGCATTCCTCTCCATCGTACCAACGAGTTCAAGCGTGACTGTTCTTTGGCCTTAGCAGCTCAGAGCTTGGATTTCATTTCAAAAACCAACATGCGAATCTGAAGTGTTACTTCCGCGCAGTTGCTGAGTCCATGGCAGAAATTCAGGTCGGGCAGCTTCTGTGTCAACTCTGTCTGGACGTCAGCGTTGTGGGCCTCGCTCTCCTGCAATTAACAAAGACAGGAGATTGAACAAGTCAGGAGGCCCAAGAACGTTCGCATGCGCTGACTAAAAGAAGACCCTCCTTCTTTGTGGTGTCCTTGCTGTGACGCGCGGGGTCTAGCTGGATCGCTCTTTGCACACCATCTCCGGTTTTGATGTCAACTATATCGGAGTCGGCGTCGGAAGCTTCCGAAGCCCTTAGCGCGTTCGAGCTCAAGTCAGCAGCAGGAAAACGCAAAACAAACCGCACCAATGGCCTTCTCGAAGTAACAAGAAGGATAACGAAGCTCAGGCACTCATCGTCTTCCTCTTTGCCTGTACTCTTGGACTCGGTGGTCTCTGATGTTTTGGAGTTTTCTCCTGAGAGGAGCATCTTCGCCCTTCGCCACGCAGAGCTTGGCTGTACAGTCCTGAGTCAACTTCTTGCATCTCCTCTCCCTATTTAAAAGTTGCGGACTGCCTCACTTTTTCAATCCTTCCCTGATCACTGGAGTGCCCTCATAGCATGTGTAGGAATTGTGTCTGTTGCCCTGAAATCGGGGTAAGACAGTAACTCATCTCTTGGATTGCGGATCCTTGGGGACGTCGTTGTGGTCCTCATGCTGGGAGGTGGCGGCCTTATCTCAGCTCAAAAGCCGTCGTATCATGGAACACTCTCTTTCTTGAGAAGCATGGGAACGCCAAGGTGGAATACTCTACAGGCCTAACAGCTGACAAAATGCTCCTAGTACTTCAGGCACCTCAAGCTTTGCACAGGGTAGTCTTGAGGAAACAGACGTCGAGGTGCGGCTTGAATCCGTGTCCATCTTGCAGGGTCACCACCCCATCCACCAAAACATCCATGAGCAGCGTAGTCCACGCAAACTCCACAACTTCTGGGCCATACTGTCCCACGTAGACGCGCAAGGGCTCCGTATCTTTCAGCGGAATAACTGCGAAAGTGTTTGGCCTGGGATGGCAGGACTCCTGCATCCTGATGACGACTGCAGGAAGCACGACCTACCCTCTGAGAGTCAGACACGCCCTGGCCAGTCTCAGTTACCTCCTCGTAGTATAAGGCGGGTCGTTGGGTTTGAAAGTTGCATCCAACGTGGTACTGGAATCGCTTGCCCTGGGCCGTGTGTTGTTGGAAGATAGGATATCCTGGGCTTGCTCTGGGATCTGCAAAAGATTTACCTACGTGAAAGACGTGTCATTGAAGGCAACTGTCTAGGTTCGCTGAGGAACCGCCAATCATGTTCACCATGTCATCGTCCAGCCAGGTACTGTCATCGATATTCTCGTTGTAGTCTGATCTCCCGTAAACGGCTAGAATCACGTCGCCAGGGCAGCGCGCAGCTGCCGGCTGATTGGCAATGTCAAGCCGCACAGCTGTGGAGGCCACCGCGGCCGCAACTGCAAGTATCGCATTCATCTCTAGACTTGCACAAGTAGTCGGCAGACATACGACTTTGAGCCGTACATGCATCATGTACAGGCACAGTGTTTATTGCAGTAGTGCAGGCACACATCAAGACTGCACCCCCGCTAATATTAGACAGCAAGCTTACAAACCACAAACTGTCCCGCTAACTTGGAGTTGTGGCTGCAGTCTGAGACCCCGTCCATCTAGCACCTCGTCAAAGCCACGCAAGCCTTAGCGGATAGTGTTTGGATGCTGCGCCAAAGGCTCCCTAACCCTAACGCCCCTCCCCCCCCCTGCAACAGGAACCCTGAATAGGGCGCAAATATGACAGTGCGAGTTTGCAACATGTGTTTGTTTTTCCTGAGGCATCGGCACTCAAAGAAGGCGGTGTTTGGCGCAAAGCGAGCTCCGCAGCCTCATGCCAATAAGACTAAAAGCTGAGCGTTGCTGAGCGTTGTGATGACGGTGTCCGTAATGGGGATAGTGGATACATGTGGATAGCAACAGAGCCAACTCTTGGCCGTACAGAATAATGAACAGGGTATGGAATGGAGCGAAATTTTGTCTGTGCGGAAGAATAACAAAGCAGAAAAGGAGCGAGCCATGGCATATTTTCAACTGGAAAGAAACCCTGCAGACAGAAAAACTGAGCCTGTTACCCAGAAACCAATCTCCATAGACCATCGATTTCTTACTAAGCCGCTTATGCAAAAATCATTCCTGCTGAGGCCCAGCAGAACGGAGTGAATGATGGCTCTTTAAGAAAGGGTACGGGATTATCGGGTCAATGCCAGGCCTGTCAATCTGCTGAAATTTGAGTCCTGCTATAACCTGAGCTCTAAACCCTGAGAGGGCTTTCATAGCAGAAACGAAGAAAGACCTTCATATTGACCACAAGTAACAGAGACAGGGAGAGATCCAAGGAGATTAGGGTGAGGCCGAACCGATGAGTTCTGAGCCCAAGCCCTCACAAGAGTCCTGCCTTGGGAACGCCAACCCAAACTCAACTAGGAGGCCCCTCATCACATTTTTCCCCCTCCCACCTTCGAAGCATGCAGGGCAAGCATGCCCCTCATTATCGTTGGGCACACATTAGTAACCAGGCCAAATTTCAATCCCGATCGTTGTGGAAAGGTCTCAATCAACTTTAGGCAGTTTGAGGGAATTCATTCAGGAAACTGTAGAAACTCCTCACTGCGTGTGGGGCCGGGGATTTGTGCGAGGTCGCATACAACCCCTTTCGCATTGTAGGCATGCCAACAGCTGGTGTTTTGCCAATTCATGGATTGGTTGATCTGGCCTGTTTGCCTCAAGACCTTCAAATTCAGGATTCCAAGTTGCAGGCAACGCGCCCAACACGATCGATGTCTTTTCTTTGGCTTTTTCGGGTTGGCCAGGCAAACGTCTCTGAGAGAGAGTGATCCAGCGCTCCACGACCGTGCTGATTTGTCGATCAATTTCTGTTTTGCTTGGGCCATTCCTCCGATTGAAGTTACTCGAACAGAGCTATAGCTCTGCAACGCTTCTCCACTACTGCAGCCCTGCGCTCTCCCCGAAGGTGACTTTTGTTGAAAACAGCCGGTGAGCTCGGCAAGCCCTCTCCTATTTATGAAGACAGGTAACTGAGCTCCGCATCTCCTCCTATTGATTTCCTACTTATTTTGATCTTAAGGCTAGTCCTACGACCAGGATTGTTTCGGTGTGTCTCCCCGCCATTCAAAAAGACCCATTTTTCTTTGGCGGCAGTGCACCAACTGACAATACGAATAGTAATGCTCATAGATGATGGATCTGCGGTGTACGTTATCTACTGCGTGATTCGGAGCGAGGTACGTCGGATGATGCTAGCTGCTGGCCTCATAGGAGCTTCTTCCACATCGAAGCTGTGTAAGCTTCACGCCCTTTCGAGCATGTGGAGGCTGTGGAGGGGCCTGGGCAGTGCAAACTTCATCACGCGTATGGCCGCCTGAGCCGACAAGAGTTTGACTAGCACAGCTGTTGCGAGCACGCATTCAGTGAATGGTGTCTCCTCATCTTTCATAATCATTCCATCCAATCGGAGAAAAAGCTTCCCAGCTATTTACTCCACATGGTCTATCATCACCAAGATGTTGGCACGCCGGCGCTCCATTCCGGATGGATTTTCCTGCTTGGGCCTGGCTGCATGGCCACACGAGCCGAAGGGTAAGGAAGCGAAACGAAGATAGCACCCTGAAGGATCAACCGCAAACCCAAGTGGGCCTTGGGGTTGAAACTTGCATATTTCATATATATATATATATATAGAGTCATATGGTAGTTTCCCAAAATAAGGGGACCCCAATATAGACCCCAAAATACTATAATCCTTATTATCGGGACCCGCCCAAAAGGTAACCCTAATTTTGGGAACTACCCATATATAGAATATATATATATGTCACATGGGATGAGCAGCCCTTCTCTCTGATTCAGGCAGGACTCACATTAGGGTTCCGAAAGTTCGGGGTCCCCCCTTTGGGATCCTGGCACTGTAGGACTTGGTTTTGTTTTGGATGGTTTTTATTCCTTCTTTAAAAGGTGAAATGAGGGCCCTTTTGCAAGTCCCCTTCCGTGGTCTTCCGCGTGTGGAGTGTTACCTTCCGCGGCTACCACTTTTTAAACACGCTTTCTGCGAGCGCTTCCGCAGCGTGTTTTCGCAGCTCACGCACGACTATTGCTTTCACCAAAGAGCTGGGAACTTGAAAGTGCGCCGAACGTCCCTCTTCATGTTGAGGTAATGGCACTTGAAGTTGAGCTTCCGCGGAGGAAGCTCTTCTGCGTTAGCTTCCGCATGCTTCCCTGGGCATAGGTTTATGCACCTTCGAGTGCACCAGCCCGTGCTCATTTCCGTACCTAGGCATATTGTAGTGAGCACATTAAAAGCCGAAGCTCATTTCGTGGTCAAAACCGGGCAGCAGCACCCAAGGATGTCACGGGCAACCACGTCTTGCCTCAGTGCGCACTTCAATGTTCGAATGCTCTTCTCCTGCTGCAACTGCCGGTCTGCTGCCGCTACCACCGTCAACATCACTACGACCTCCACAGTCAATCTGCTTGGGTTTCGAGGCTGTGCCAAGCTCCCAGCGGAAGCTCTTTCCAGGCCTTAGTTTTTAGAGTGTTTGAAGTTTGTTGCTCCCAAAGCTTGGAGCAAGTGAAAACGGATTGCGCGGGAACATGGGGTTGGGTCTCACACTTTTTGGCAAACCTTTCAGAAAAACCAAAACAAAGCACAGCTACAAGCCTGATGCTTGAAGGAAAGAGTGCCCCGCAAGGAAATAGAGGACATGTAGGCAACCCATGGGGTAACCCTAAACCCTGAATCAGGCTTGATATACCCAATATACTAATATACCCTATAGAAATCCTATACCACCCCTATATAGCCGCCATAACCTCCCATACTCGTTCATCACCACATCACTGGGGCTGAGCAGACCAGCCGAGGCAACTGAGAAGATCATCTCACCTCTGCCCGACCGCGCAGCAGCCGGCCTCAGCTGGATCGTCAAACCCGTGGCGCAATATAGTACAATTAGTACTAGTATAACTTTTAGTACTACTATTATTATTGCTACTATCATTAAATGTAGTAGCAGTAGGAGCAAGATGAAGAGAAGCAGAGGTCGGAGCAAGGGTGGTAACGAGGTCAAGCAAGGTTGTTGTAGTTTAGCGGTTTGATAGGAAATGCCGCTATACAACTGTATTACATTCATACTAGTGGCTTGCAACCATCGCAACAAGCCGTAGCATGCACTACGAACACGGCCTGAAGCTTGAAGGGCTTGCTGCGGTTTGTTCGCTATCTTTGGCCGAGACACACCACGCAGCGGCCTAATGGGCATGGCCTCGGTGAGCAACAAAAGCCATGGTGATAGAAGAGCTCGATGAGGTTTCTCAGGATACTGTGCGCAATCTGTAGCGAAAGTTCTCCCAACAAAGGGGCTGAGTTGCGGCGTCTGCTCCGAAACATTGTCGCTAGTCCGCTGCACCCTTCCCTGCCTATGTGCTTTGCGAAAGTATCACGCTACAGCGCTGTGAAGCTGGCAGCATGCTGGCACAGGGGGGTTTTCGGATGGATCCCCTTGCAGAAAACATGGAGTTTTAAACGCTGACCATATTGCAAAGGGACAACAGTAGCGCTGGAGTCACCAGAAAGGGATTCGCAACTTGCAGAGAAGCCTGGAGCGTTTAAGTCCTTGCCCAAGCTATCTCAATCATCACCCTTAGTGAGTTACAGTTTGTGACGGCAGCATTATTTGCAACATAGCCTTCGTGGCAGAGGCAAGAATCATGCTCACAATAGATGTGGCTGACATGTCTACCTAATTGACCTGAGCCGGGGGCTTGCCACAACGGATCCAGGGAAGCAAGCAGCGCTTGTGAAAGACCTGCCCCGGTGCTCAGCACAAGATCTTTTGTATGCACAGCGCTACAAGATATGCGAGATCTTGTGCTTCACGAAGAGCATCGCAGAGCGGCATGTGTGAGTGAGATATCCCGAGCTCAACCCTCGTACCAACGCGGCACGTGCATTTTCTTCTCAAAAACTGGGGCCGGGAACGTGGCCACATGGAAGCCTGCGCCTGAGGCGGGAGCCGGCACGTGATAGCGAACAACCGAACAAGAAAGAGTCATGGCCAACAGAAGACTGTACACCTTGGAGCTTCAAAATGGTTCTGGTCAGAATGAGCGAAAAGAATGCGACGTAGGTTCTTGCATTAAAAGCAGTCAAGGCAGCACTGAAGCTGTACAGCCAGGTGTTGGGCCAAGCCAGTTTCCGCTCTCGCTGGACCTGTTAGATAAGATTTGTGACATGGCAGGTCCATTCCTGGGTAGGTGTAAGGCTGAAGTTAAGCATGCTTGGAAGATGAAAGTACAATAACGCATGGGAGCTGACCTGAGATCGCGACCAACATGCAAAGTAGCAAGCTTCTTGCATCAAGATGGGAGTGTGCAAGGTCTTTGGGGGGGTCCCTCTTGTGAAATTTTGCCATGCAGACACACTCCTGGTGAACTGCTTAGCATAATGCTGGCAGATCGCCAGAAAGCACTGCAACACCAGACTCATTGACAAATGGGTTCTGCAACGCCAGTAAGCCTCAAATGTTTGTCACCCTGTCGGCCACACAACCTTTGGTAGACTACGCAACGAAGCTATCTGGTTTTGCTTGCCTCCGCTGTCCTACCTAAACATGCTTTTGCGGATAAACTGAGCACTCGGATTTTGCGATTTCGCCAATCGCTATGCAAGGTATTTCTCCCAAAGCGGTCAGTGTTCTACCAAGCATCCTGAGTGGTCAACTGTACCGTCGGTGTCAGTGGCATCAGTGCTCACCTCCCGCATCATACCAGGAGAGGCTCTTTCCGCATCACTATGTCAGTGTAAATGCCATCGCTACAGCATCTCAAAGCTTAAGCTGTGCCAGTCACAGCGATCATACACTTGTGATCTAAAAAGTGGCCCTTAAGTGCTCATCCTGATCTCACTGTATGCCTCATCATCACCCCCCAGGCAAATTGCGCAAACCTCAGCGGCACTTGCGTTACATGAGCAAGATTAGCTCTGCGGAGCCGCACGACAAGCCATGAAGCTGTAGGCTGAAAAGATACGCGGCAGGATTGTTGAGGAACATCACATCTTGACACCCTTTTGGGCAATCCAATCTCCACCGCAGTAGTCTGAATGCCCTCATCTCTGACCCCTTTTGGAAGCATTTTCACTATAGATCAGGAAAATCCCAGTCCCACGCTTGAAGACCTATCCAGATCATCACTCACAGAGCCATGCATCCTTCTAGGGCCATTACCCAACCTGCTTCTGCACCTGCACAGAAGAGGGATTCTGCGGCCGGTTTGGGAATTCCCTGCATTCCGGCTACTGTGACTGCTGCAGCTGCGGCTGCTTATCTTATCCATCAAACTTTCAGAGGATGGCTGGAATGATTACAGACTGACTGGTGCTGGCGCGCTGCAGCGAAAACATCACTTGAGAAATGTAGAGCAACCCTCGCTGCCTCGTGCTACATTTGTCAATCAGTCGGTCGTGTTTGCTGCAGACCCCAGCATGAACCCTGATAAGTCCCCTGGCAGAATCCTACAGCGACTTACATCCACAGTCCGCCCTACGCAAAACTCTCGGAATCTCTGTATCTTCCCTTTTTCGAGACAGGAATGATGCTCCGGCACTGCAAGCTGAGGACGCAGCGCACGGTGGACAGGCCAGCACTCTGATGCACAGACTCGCGGAGCTCCTTTCTCAAGGCACCCGCCTCTGTTTAAGTTATCACTCCTGTCGTTGTGCTGACTGCTGCTCTGTTTGATGATTGTTTCCACCCTTCCTGCCACTTTGCGCAGGATGGCTATCTCCCTGTCAGATGCCAAGAGGAGTTGAATGGGATACTTTGTCGCTGGTTGCGAGGTTTGCACTGCTTTTGCCAACGTGGACATGCGCAAAGGAGCACCTTTAGGAGGTAACAGGGCCCCTCTTACCTTTTGCAACTCCCTGAGCTGGGAGTGGCCTTCTCGATTAGGTCAAGCCTAGTTAGCATCTTTAGATTTAGTTCGTGCAAGCTGCTTCTCACTAGTCTTTGTAGCTCTCCAACTCCTTCCGGTGGTCACTAAGATCCCCGCTGCAAGCACTTCAGGCATTGCAGGGTGAAGGACGCGCCTGCGTCCGAAACAGGCAAAGTTTCGGATAAGTATAGGCTATACAGCTGCCAGCCTAGCATGTGTAAGCTGCAAGTCCATTGAAAAGCTTGCTGCCTGCGGCTTCACATTGTAGCCACCCGGCTCAAATTCCTGCACTCTTCAAAGACGACAGAACCGCTGAGAATTCAAGTCTCAGCAGGATCTCTTTCTGCAATCTTCCAAATTCAATTCCATACATCCGTGCTTCTAAGCAGCTAGGCTTGGCCTGCTCACAAACACAGCTATCCACTAAAACTTCCAGCAACTGCAGGCCGAATAGCAAGACTGTCAGACTGTACACCTCCTGCCATTGGCTGACTCATGTCTATGCAGGTTCTGTGCGTCTGGCTCGGAAGTCCTGGGTTGAGCCGATGTATCCTAAATTAACCCCAAAATAGACACCAAAATACGATCTCATTTCTCAAATAAGAGCCCCCCAAAATTCATGTAAAGCTGCCCAAATCTTAGGGAACCCTCATATGCTGGCTTGCTTCGGCTCGGCACACTGGGCAGTGCCGTGAAGCGGCGCGCCCGGAGAAGGCCCAGTTCACAATGCAGGCCTCCCAACTCTGCCACCCCAGAAGAACAGGATTCCCTCCATGTCAATGAATAATG
Source organism: Symbiodinium pilosum (assembly GCA_905231905.1). Lineage (NCBI taxonomy): Eukaryota > Dinophyceae > Suessiales > Symbiodiniaceae > Symbiodinium > Symbiodinium pilosum. The sequence goes on along the minus strand of CAJNIZ010026025.1, from coordinate 37,500 downwards.
CTCGAGAAGGATTAGGGGAGCGGATTATGCGTCCAGAGTAAGGCTCAACAGTGCTTCCATAAAACACATGAAGCAGCGCGCTTGGTCTTGGCAAGTGAATATTTTCTGTCCGTGAATCCACCTGCCCAAAATTGTCGTCTGCTTTGGGGTTCTTGGCTGAAGACGTCATAATGAAACAATTTGCTCTGTGGGCGTGCCTTTGCTAGCAAAGACTCAACCAGGGCAGGGCGGGTAGTAGGGGTTTGCAGACAGGAGCCAAGGCCCAACTTATCTTCACTGAGCAGGACTTTCCGGTGGATGTTCAGGATAAGCGGGCCTAGCAAGATCTGAATAAAGCCCGTTCAGATCATATATTCTGTCGGGCACGGTACACCAAGGCCAAGTCACAATGCCTAGCTTTCCTCATACAAGGACGATGATCGGTCAGGTGAGCTGGAAGTCGTTGGACTTTGCTGTATGGGCTGATGCCAGCTAAGGCAACTAAGCTTTGCAATTTGTGAGCTGTGCTCAAGAGCTTAGGGGGCATTCTGAGCACATGCACTCATCAGGCTGACACCCTTACGCATTGCCCACCTCGCAGAACATATGCCCACAAGGGAGGACTGACAGCTTGTCGCCCTCCTCGAAATCCTCAGCTCTTTGACTGTCTCATCCTCGTGCGGGCACTAAAGATCCGCTTCTTTCATCACCTTTCGGCCTTGCATATAGGTAAACATACCAAAGCCATGGCATCCGAAAAGCCGTATAGTGGGAGCATCTCTATCTCAAGTTCCTCTCATGCGGTAGTTTCCCCAAATATGGGGAGGGGACCCCAACATACACCCCAAAATGCTACAGTTTCGTATTCATAATTTAATGTAGACACCAAAAAAGTACCCTAATTTTGTGAAACCCGCAAGATCCTCTCATACTACCAAGCCGCCGCAAGACAGCACACACAGCTGGCATCTGCCAGTCCAGCACTGGCCGCGCAGGCCCCGGCGGGCCCCAAGTGCTCCAGCTGGGCCTTGGTCCGCAGGGGTACTTGGGATAAGGGGTCAAAGCATGAAATTGTTGGAGATCTACCATGCTATCTGGCAGTGTGGCAGCAATAATCTGGCATGTTACAGCAGCAAATACACTCGGAATATGGACAATGCACAGGTTACGGGCAGCGCGAAAACAACGATCATGACAAGAAAAACCGGGTAATCATGCCAGCACAAACCTCAGAAAACAAAACACTACACCGCCAGAGTAGGGGATATAACCCCAATATGCCGCAGTAGTTTCCATTTTATTTTCCATTATCCCTATATAACCCTACAATGAAACTTTAGTTTGTCCAGAGCCTGGCCTTGCCGCCCCGGGCACCCTCAATCTTGAAGCGCTGGAGCTCCTCCGCCAACGGCTTGCGTGTGCTTTTGCAATGAGAGTGTCTATGCGTCATGCATCATTAAGACATTCTGGTGTTAGGGGTGTGTGAGGTCCACTTATGCTTTTGTCGACATGAAGGTGTTCCGCCAATGAAGACCCTCCCGTTTCCTTGCACACAACATCTATTGGCTTATGCTGCATGGCCAGCTAATCTTGCAACAGCTTTCAACGTCAAATTTTCTCAAAAAGCTCCTAGACGATGTTCCATGCCCCGTGGCTCATGCAAGCTACGGCGTCAATGAAGGCAGGAGATGGCAGGAGCAACAAAACTTCGTGCTGCAAAGCCACCAGTGTCGGACCCACATCATCTCCATAGGTCATGCGGGCCCACCTCCTGTACACCTCGTGGGGTTCGTTATGTGCTAAGGCTTGTTTCCGGTGCTCAAAATCTTGACCTCGCCCTGAGTGCAAAGCTGCGAGAAAGAGTTGCATGGAGTTGTGGAATAAATGCAAGGATATCAAAGGCTCTTCTAGGCCTTGTGGGTGTCATCTCGCGGCTGGGCCCTTGCGACAGCCTTCCTCCTGATAATGAAGAAGAGCGTGACCTGAGCTTTTGGCTGTCCTTCGGCTTCGCACCAAATCCGTCAGAACATCACAGGGAGCTGTGTACTCACAAGCTTTGCAGTCATGAAGGCAGAAATTGCATGCATGTGTGCTCTACATGGCCGGATACTATGCTGCACAAACATATGGAATCACAAATCTACTAGTGTCTCACATCTGGATGGGAAGCGGCTGGCAGCAGCAGACATCCAGCCGCCACGTAGATCAAGTCCCACCTGTAGACCCACAAGCCGAGTGTCTTTACGTGGTTACATGTCGAATTCACACAACAAAGCTCCCAAAATCATGTGTCCTGTTGCGTCTCAGGCACGGGCTTGACAGCATGTTGTGAACGGCAAACAACAAAGAACTGAGCCCAGCCCCGACGAAGAGGAGGATCTTGTCCATGCACAGCATGGGCTTGTCGAAAAGGGACGGCATCGATCGTGGTGCCTGGTTTCACCGAGGGAATGAACTGACCAAACGATGGGTAACTGGAAGGACGCAATGACTCCAATCAGAGGTAGAAATGAAGTACGGTTCACACATCGAGGGGGTCTTCTGCGGGGAGGATGTGTCACTGCCCAAGCAGCCCATGACTCACGCGAGCTGCCACGAGTTGGTGCTGATCTCGCGCCTGATCAAGTCCGTCAAACACTCTGTTTGCAGCATAGTCAAACTAACACACTGACATTGCATGCGCAGCTCTTGATCCCATCCCGCCTTGCAACCAAGAGGGCAGCTGCAACTGAGCATGTGAAGCGCGCGTCACCTCGAAGCACAAATGAAAAGGCAAACGGCAGGCCATTTTGCCTGCCTTTCAGCTCAACGTTGTGCCCGATTCAGGGCTGCAAGCTGCCACATACACAAGCTGATTTGCATTTCGTGTGGTTGATACTGGGCAACAGGCATTCTGCGTACTGGACGCAGATCTGCCTGCAGGGATTGTTGCATGTGTAGCTCTCTTCTAGTCTAGCAATGACTGCTTGCCCTAGCCATTAGCCATGCGAAGCTCCTGAAACTGGTGGCGCATCTTCTGGCACAACTGGCCGGCCAATCACCACTTCGGCCATGGCAGCTTGTTGCTGCGAAGCTTCGAGTAGTCTGCCTACAAATGGAAGGCCATGTCCCTCTGCTACTGTTGCTTTCACTCGTATTGACCAAGCAAGTGGAATGCGTGGTCTTCGGCGGAGCACGTAGGGTCGAATCTGCGGATGTTTTCAATTGTACTCTGTTGCCGCATGTTGCCGCCAACCTTGGACCAAAACTCGCTACAAGGAAATCGAAGTCGATCTCTGCCAACTTTTGCAAAATCTCGGTGATCAGAGGCGCCCAGCCAGCAGGGTGCAACATATCTTGAGGATGCAATATGGAGATGGAACGTGGAACGCAAGCCATCCGAACCTCCACCTTGCAGGGATCTCCACTGATGGACATGGGCACAAACCTTAAGATCCCCAGCTTGATTGCAGACGCGCGTAGGGTTCAAAGGTAAACGTATTAGGGTTTCTGTACCGAGGTCGCCTGTGGCTGCCTTGCTTCTCATTCTTAACTGTAAACAGTGTCGCAATGTGTCGGGCAGATATGGGCAGATAGGTGTCTTCTCGCTCAACCCATGTATGCCCTGCGCCACCAAGAGTGCATAACTAAATACGAGGAATCCTGCAATGCAAACACAAACAAGGGTGACAAATATGATATCAGCCAGCAAGAGCATTGACCGCAAGATGTTCACCGGGGGTCAGGCGGCCGCAGGTTTCCTTTATCGCCTGAGGCAGTCACCAGCCTTAGCACAGGGATGGCAGCATTGCAACGAAGCAACTCTGCTGTTCCACGGTCAGCGTGTGGTGGCCCCTGCCATTACGATCCCCTACGAAAGCTCTTTTAGGTCTGCCCAAGAGATGCACAAGCTGCGAGTCAAATGCAGTTGGAACCCCTGCATAACTTGCGCATCCAGCTCGCTGCTCTCGCTGATGCCTGGGCAAAACGCAGGCGTTCTGCAGCAGTAGGCAAGCTCCGCTTCAATATATTTCAATACCGCTGCAACATTTGTCAGCACATTCTCCGACTGCCAGCTTTAAGTTTCTCCAAACAAAGGCTTCGGCTGTCGTGGGTGCTGGCGTTCGTGCTGACATCACTTCCCTGGCTCAGATTTCTGGCAAACTGCCACGGTATATGAAACTGACAACTCATTCAGACTTAGTCCCCTGCTGTGCTGTCCGTACTTCCCAAGCGCAAGAGTCGACTGCCTCAACTTTGCACTAAGAGCACATGGAACAGTAAGTCTGGGATGAAATGAACTACAGGTTCGACTGGGTTAAACACTGTCAAGCTGGGCCGCAGGCTTAGGCCGAACTGTGCCGCTTTCGTTGCTGCGATCCTTGCGGCCTCGCGCATGACCTTCCGAAGACGTAGCTGATGAAGTTATGAGAGTTCAACTGTGACCATGAGTAGTGGTGTAGTGGAGATCAAAACGAGAAGTCCGTGGCTTGTACTTTTCTTCCTCCCTCCAGGCACCTCTGGCGGGCAGGCAGGTATAGGACCCCATCGAGCCTCACACACCTGCCAGCAACACTGATTGGCTTCATTGCTAGTGCTCCTGTTGACACCATGACTTCTTGTAGTAGCCTCATGTGCTTCTGATTCTATCATGGTCACAGAAAGGACCCCCATCGTTGTCATTTTCACGATCATTCTTGTTGTATCTTCCTTGCTAGCATCAGGGGCTCAAGCTTCGGATCGTTTGAGCTGGGCAGTCAGCTGAGAGAGAGGGTCTTGGTATGCAATCCAGAAATTCTTAACACTTGAAAACTGACTAGTGTACCTTACTTACTGCTGAGGTGGGCACGGGCATGTCAGGAACATCTTATGGTCCAGCACTGGTGTCACTGCAACAGTCCCTACGTGGCAACAAAACTGCGGATTAAGCTGGCGCCCCGCTTTATGTACGGAAGGAAGGCTCTGGCGGAATCGTGGCATTTGCGAGCTCAGGTTTTTACAGCACCCTGCTGCGCACAAGAAACGGGACTTCTGCTTGCGTGTTGCCAACCAGAAGCAAAGGTGCCTGTCCCAGCACAGGGGCCTCAGAAACTTCAAAATGGAGTACAAAGGCTGTCAGTGTCTCCTGACCATGCACTACGAATGAGATGTTCAAGTCATAGCAGTCTCAGGACTACTGCCAGCGCTTCTGCTGAGTGATGCTGTTGCTAGTGCTACTTGAGTCGTCATATTTTACTACTGTTATTAGATTTTTTTTGCTGTTGTTACTCTTATCTATTATTACTATACCATGAGCATATCGGACATTGCGCAGCAAAGCGCTCAAGGCCAAGGCTCGACTGCGCCTCCAGGGCCTAAGTCCATGACCCCATCATGTGGCATTCTCTTGGATCTTACACTGTCTTTGAAACATGGTTTTCTCTCCCGCCCGGCTGTTACGTATGCAGGGCAAACAGATGTCCAACAGACATGCCGCTCATCACGAGCAACGCGCTTGGAAAACCGAAGTGAATTCACATGGAGGCTGCATGAGATGTTGCAGCTATATATTCCCAGCAGCACTTGACAAAGGACCTTCGGCTAAAGAGTTTCCTGCCATGGTACATCAATGTCTGGGTCTGGTCACTACGCCATGAAACATGCCGGGGTCGAAAAGAGGCAGAACCTGGATTTCTTTTATGAATTCGTGAGCAGCCTTCTGGTTCATCCCAGGCTATATGATCACAGGACACTTGGGACGTAAAATCATATGTATGGCCTCTGAATATTTTGAATAAGGCTTCGGGACGAGGAATGTGACGACTTGATGCTTGCAAGGGGAAGCGCACCTGCGTATTGAACCCATCTCAACAAAGCTGGCAACTGCAAAGCTAGAGTCTAGAGATCCTGCGCGGATGAATGCCCAGGATCCTGCAAAGCCCCAAAAACCCCACAATCTAAGACACAACCAGCCTGCACCTTCCATTTTAAACCCTACGAGAAAGAGCTTCTGAACCATCCTACAAACTTGGCAAGAAGCTTGGGGCAATCCGGCACTGCGCAACATTCAGCCACTTGCCTAGGCAGCTGAAGGTTCGACAACCCAAGGTGCGAGCCAATTTTGTTCAGCCGATTGGTTTTAGGAAGTTACCAGGTTATACTTTGAATTTTCCAAACATCCGTCTTATAACTTGATTCCTGCTCCGCTTTGGGGAACGCTTACATACATTTCGCTTTCTTTGGCAACTGATGGACGAAAGCAGAGATCCAGTGCGTATGCTGCAAACTGTGCAAAACATGAATGTTCAGCTCATGTAACGCATGGTAATTCCCAAAATTGGGGACCCGCAATACAAATCCTAAAATGCTATAATCTTTATTCTTGGGACCCCCCTAAAGGGACCCTATAAATTATGGAAACCCCCACATGATTTTGAAAATTTCTGGGCAAGCTAGGGGAAGCCATTAGATATCAAGCTCTTGGCAGGCTAGCTGGCAAGGTACTGACTCTGTGCAGCTTTTGCACAGTGTAGCTGATTTACGGCTTAGGGTTGAGGGCTTAGGTGAGATAGCAGATGCCCCAAAAAGGGAAGCCAAAGGGCATGGCCTAGAAGACAACTCACCGGCCCTATGCTCTGTTCTATGACCCCTGCTGTTCTTCTACTCTTCGCACCTGAAAAATGCATAAAGCCAAGTGCCTGTAAACCAAATGCAATGAGGAACCCTGCGTCCCGCCTTCAGCGGAAGCGCGGCCGCCACGAAAAGCGTTCGCCAGGGTCCTTAGCTGACTCTTCCCTAAACCCAAAACCTGAACGCTTGAAAAGCCTAGACTCTGTAAAACCTGAAAATTGCGGCCCTTTGGTACCCCAAGGATATACGTGGTCTTCCCAAAATTAGGAGGGGTCCCTATTACAGTATGTTGGGATCTATTTTTGGATCCCCCTGTTTTGGGAACTACCATCTAGAAGCTCTGAAATTAAAATATGAGAGCCTGTTCTTGGAAATATGCAAACAACCTACCAAACTTACGCCCTCTGCGTCCGAGGTTCAGCGCCCCAAGGGTGGAAACATCTGTGTTGAAGAGGGACACTTTGGTCCATGAGCTACCTCGGCATTCTGTGCAAGTAGGTTTGAAGCATAATATAACAAGTGTCGTGTCTGCTGACAAAAGCAGAACGATCATGCAACCTCTGTTGCCCGTATGCTTCTGATGACCAGCATGCACAATTCTTCAAAAGGAGGTCTTGCGACACAAGATGCGACCTAAGCATAGCCCTATGCGTAGCGGCGTACGTTCCTCAGGGTTGTAGCAGGAAATTGTGACAAGGGTGTATTTGAAGTGAAACTTGAATCCATACCCTCTTTTGATTGGTGCAAAAATTTTTTCCTTCTGTGAGAGACCTGCCATCTGCCGTGTACAGCACACCATAAACACTGCCATAATACTGTACGCCCCCTGTACCCTGAAAGCCAGTCTTATACCTCAAACGCAAAGCCATAACCCTGCAAACTCTAGACATCGAACCCGATAAGCCAGGACCCTCCCAGTACTCTTGATTGGGCCTATATTGCCCCGAATACTGGGTACTTAGGCCTAACTAGAGGGTTGTTGGAGGGTCTAGGAAAGAACTAAACTGTAAACTCTATACTGTCTATACCCTAAACTCTATATATATATACACCTTAAGCATCCTTAAGCCCTAAGCCTTAAGCCCCAAGCCCTATACCTTAAACTCTACTCTCCACACCCTGAAAGCCCCCTCTGCTGGATCGGGCTGCTGGACTCTGCAAGCGCCACGGCGGTTTTGCAGGCGACTTGCTGGTAGTCCAGCTCAAGCTCGAAACGCCTCTGCGTTTCCAGAATTAGCGAAGGCAGACGTTAAAGTCCCTCTCTTGTAGATAGAGTATTCAGGCGTTATGTAGTGCATATGGAATTACAGACGTTGTATATTTCCTCAGAAGTAATTAGATAGAACATGGAATTTCAAACGTTTCATCCTCCCCCTCCACTAGATAGAGGATGGAACTACCAAAAACCATAACAAGATCTCCATATACCGCATATTCTATCCACTTAAGGGGGGGCTATAAGCGCTAGAAAGTCTATGCGGGCAGACTAGGGTTTCTCCAACTGAGGGCCTGTACTTCTCAGGAACACCGACGTAAAGCCAACCAAGAAAAAGGACCCCTGCCCTACCCTGCTTCTGACATGTGGCTTCTTGGAAGCCAGCGCGCGTGCGAGGAGCTCTCCCCCAACGTCGCCTTTCTGGGGTGAGCATTGACAGCCAGCGGGGGTTAGAGCCAAAATGGTTGAGATTGAGTTCGGACAACTCGAAGATCTTGAGGAGAAAGGCTCACACCACTTACCGGGGTTTAGCAGGGAATACGGGAAACACATATGGGGATTTATATGCCCTTGCTTACAAATGACCAGTAAGACCAGGGCATTGGCTGCAGGCTTGGGTCAAAGTGAGGTGACCTTTGTCAAATGTTGGGCTTGGCGGGGTAGGAGCCTCGACTGCTGTCATATGGCCCCCCATGATGGGCTTAGGGTTTAGGATCTTTTTTCGAAGAAATCCACAGAAGAGGGGCATATGACTTTTGAAAATGATATGACATGTGTTTCATGCGGCTGAGAAGAATTCGCGCCCCCAACATCTGTTAATCCAAAGCCCCAATCATAACATAATGAACCGCGGCCGAAGCTCTTCCCTTAGGCATGAAGATCTGCTATTTGTGCGACGCCTGCTAGTAACCCTACAGGGCCCTGTAAAGTCCTCTGCCCCCCTTCAAAAACCAAAGCTCTGCAAGCGGGCTGCTGACGCGCCGCGGCTCGAAAAGGTAGCCGCGCAGCAGCAGCGTCCCTCAGCAAGGTGCTCTACCATTGATTGTAATCAGTCATAGGAAATCATCATCGGTTTTGCCAGAGCTTTGCTCACATCACAGAAGTTAAGAAACAACAACAGTACACAAAGCCGACTCAGACCTCAAACTGCCATCTTGTGGCAACCTAAAGTCCAGACTGACTGGTAACTGATTCTCGGGTGCCAGAAGATTGCACCAAACCCTCTACTACAGTCTTGAGACCCTACCCAACCAGGTATTCACTAAGCCTTCAACCCGTAACTCCTGCAGAGGGGCGTAGATTCGGCGCTGCTTGGATGAGACTTGCCAGGGCGGGGCATGCAGCGTCAGTGATGACGTTCTCGCCTCGAAGAGAGGCCAGGGTAACTTGAAGCCGGTAGCTGCAACACCCCCAGACCCTAAACTGTAATCCCCTTGGGCCTATAATAAAATGTGTTTCCAATAGCTCCTTCGGGTTGCATTATACAACAAAACTTTCGAAATAAATCCTAAGGGGATAAGAGAAAACTGTGCGTAGAGCCGCTAGCCGCTCGAGTTTGCATCATGCTCTTGGTAATTGGATGTGGCTTCATATGGGGCAGCTGATGCGTCTGGAAAGGCTGAGGAGTTGTACTTGGGTTGCAGTGGCGACCCACACTCGCGGGCGTCGAGAAAATGTCATCTGCTGTGGAAGGTTCTCACATGTAATTATGTTTTTGTGGGGGTCGTGTCTGTGCAAGGTGTCCTTCAACAGCATTAGGGCCTCCTGGGCAGCAAAACAGATTGAGGATTGCCTGGCTGCCTGGAGGTCTGTCAAACTATCCGAGACCCACCCCTAGACTTGATGAACTCCGCCCTAAACCACCAAGGGCTGCGAAACGTCGCTTGGAACAGCGCAAATCCTTCCCCCTTAGGTCCTCCCTAAAGCGGTAAAACCCAACAACTTGAACCACAAGTCAGAGAACGGAATCCGCAGTGCAAGCCAAGTTGCCCAAATCCAACCCTGTCAAATGCTGATGATGATGCAAGGCCTGAACCGCCTGCTTGGCGCCACCTGAGAAACGTAATGGGCAAAATACTTGGAAAAGGGCTTTGCATGTAGGTATCCAAGGGTTACAAGGGGATGAGACTGGCATTTACATTTCTAAGCCCTGAACTACCCTAACAGCTGTGGAAGGCGGCTGGTAGACCATGAGCCCCTCGATATGCCCCAGCACGATCCACTTCATCATGGGGAGGGCTGAAGCTTGAAAGTGGAGGAATGCCAAGAGTACCTGGACCCAACAATATAAGTTGAAGAATCGCATTTTGTCTGTTTCAAGGCTTTGGGCGATCACCTTTCCTACTCTTGAAGTCCAGGTGACAGTAACCTGTCTCTCAAAAAGGCAGAACCTCCTCACAGCATCACGAAAATAATGCAGGTAATCAAGAGCTTGAGGCTGACTTGAGGCTGACGGCCTTTGACTATGGCCCTGATAGGATAGGAGCCTTGTCAGGCTTCCATACGGAGTAGGGTTAACGTAGGGGGTCACATTGAGTTCATCAGGTTAACTGTGTTATGCCGGACTTACAAGCCCGTTAAGCAACCAGCGTAATTCTTTGGGTATGGCCCCACTGCGTTAATAGTAGCCAAAAGGGGCACCTGTAGATTCCGCGCCTTACCCCTGATCACTATTGTTATGCATAGGGAGCATTGTCGCCTGGAAGTGCTCGTGATCGGTGCAGTTGTACTCATAACAGCCCCTCCAACTTTTGAGCAACGTGTTCACTTACTTGGTTCAAGAGCCTAAACCCTAAACCCTGAACCCTAAATCCGTTCATGTCACCGTGGGTGAACATACTGCCAAGTCAACTTAACCTACACCCTTTGCCTCTTGACATGCAAGGATTTGGGGAAATCCCCGAAACCCTCAACATTGTGTTCTCCCCTAGTCTGCACTTCTCCAATACCTGTAATAATAAAGCCACCGTCTAGAATAATTCCATAGGGGTATATGATGATAACAATTCGAAAAATCCTGAAGAAAAAGGATACATTATGAAGCCCTTTAATTGACCTGTATACCCAATGCAAGGCATCAATCGGTATGCAATCTCCTCAGTCCTTGGGAAAGAGTACTACACTTGTCCTCTTTAAGGACAACCCTAGCCCCTTATAAAGCTCATAATTTCTAATCAAGGGTGGGGGTGTGCAGAGTCTTCCAGGGTGATTTGCCATTACTCTCATAACTACCTAGACCATCCAATGTAGTCCCTTTTTGGTAGTCCTGATAATAATCCTAACCAAAAAACCATACCAAACCCAAAAAGGAACTACATTGGAGGGTCTAGTAAACCCTAAACCCTTCGGAGTGCAGCGGAGGTGCGGTCTGTCAGAAGCGTTTCCTTACTCAGACAGGCTGCTCAAACACAGACTACCGATATGGGCCATTGTCTAAACTCCTAGAAGCCCCCTTAATCACCCCTCTAATCGTCCTATATATAATCCCCTATTAACCCCCTTTAAGGAGTTTAGACTATAACTCATATGGATTTGTTGATAACGGTTGCCTGAGAATTACACAAGGACTATCATTACCAGACATTTGAGGGGCTATGCGCATGGGAGAAGAGCCCATGGGTTTGTCATGCCCTACACAGGAGCGTGTGTAGCGATTCTAGGGGATCAAATAATTGCCAACATTCGGTTGAGGTCTACTTGAGATACCCTATGCTAGAAGTGTCTACCCATAGATGAAGAACCAAGGACCATAGATATGCGTAACCATTTCGGTTGCTGCAGTACGCTGCCATGTGCCAGTATTTGCTGTGTGCCCGCAGGGCCCCCTGAAAAAAACAAGTCGCACCCAATTCCAGCAAGCGATAACCATGAACACGGACCAAATCTTCGAAAGGTAGGCACAGACTGAAAAATCCAAGTCTCACCCTATCCCAAACCCCCCAATCCCAGGCCCCCCAAGACCACCCAACGCAGGCAGGAATCGTCTCACCCAATCCAAGGCCGCCCAATTCCAGCCAGGGATAACCACAGACTGAAGAATCCAAGTCTCACTCAACCCCCTTATGAAATCAAGTCCCTTATCCCGGCCATCGTTAGCCGCTAATGCCGGTCCTCTGGAAAATCCAAGTCTCACCCAATCCCAGCCAGGATAACCGCGACGCGGAACCCGAAGCCAGGGCTTGGCATATGCCTTGGAAGCGTTTAACTTGCTACTGCTGATGCTAAAAATCCTACGTAACCCTCGTATACGAAAATACTTTACTTCCGAAGGTATAAGGTACTCAGGATCATGCAAGACTTTTAGTATCCACGGTGATTGGGTAGTGGATATGAAAGGAAGAGTATACTAGGGGACTGAAAATGGGCACTAGAGAGCTCTATAATTGTGCAGACTCAAGGACCCAACGGCCCTAATCCCTAAACCCTAACTCTTCCTTAAGCACCACGAAGTGGCATCAGCGTCTACAGGATTTACAAGCCCAGGGCCCAAGGTTTGTAGGGTTTCGGTATCAGACTTAGGGTTTATACTTTGGTTTTAGCATAGGGCATAAGAGCAGGGACGTTGCGTGAAGGGCACCTAGGAAGGACTTTGTGGCCATCGCACTTCTGGGTACAGCAATGAAAAAAGCGACACATGTTTTCAGGACCCATGTAACTATGTCAGAAAGGGTAATTTCCACAAAAGTCGAGGGACCCCCCTGTAGACAACAAATACTGTCATGCTTGGGGACTCCTTCAAAGGCAACCCTAGTTTTTGAAAACCCCCAAACGGGTTTCATCTGCAAAGTAAAGACACACCCTCATGACCAGTACAGACATGTCGTCCCATCATACAAGGCTCTAGACATTTCTGCCTCGCAACTGCGTGAGGCTCTTTGTCGTTGTTTACGGAACAGTCCATGAAGGGTCCCTTTTGAGGTTCCATATTAGTTTGCTGGAGGGCAGAGTTTTGCGGAATCTTATGGTGATGCAGGCCTTGACTCCTGAAGACAGCGGCTCCTGCGTACTGAATGCTTTATGACAGGCCTCCACTTGTTACCTGCATCAAGAGGTGCTGAGGGAAAGGGTCTGGGGGTTACGGGCTAGCAGTCGCCTATGCCTATGTGGAGAGGTGAATCTGGTCAAGCCTTGCTCTTCCGCGACGCTGAAATGTAGAAGCCCAGCCCTAACCTACCTCTAGCAGATTCCTACAACAACCCCCACATAATCCCCTGCTGTAATACCTACATTCCCTCTGCCACCCCCCATTAAGCCCCAGTAAGTCTAGCAAGGCTCATAGGACACCAGCATCTCCCAGGGGGTTGGACCGCAGATCCAAAGACTTCAGTGCATTTGGCTGTGCCAAAGCGGTGGCCAGATGCTTGGCACCTTCAACAGCTTTTTGTTTTGCCACTTGTGGGGTCAACTTCAACAGGGTTTAGGGTTTAGGGGTTCTTCATATCTTAGACATGAAGTTCTACACCAACTGAGGCTGCAATGTACCGCAATGTGAAATGTTAATGCTTGGGCCCTTCAGGAGGCTAGTCTTTTATCATCAGTGCGAAAGCATGCTATGTATGGGTATACCTTGGTATACCATATGCCGCAACACCTTGGACTAGGAACGTGTGCATTTTCAGAACGATGCTCATCGTAGCTCTCTCGCATGCCGTGGTTCGGCGCAAAGTGATTAAAAAAAATCCTCAAAATGCACTGACAGATTTGTTTGCGTATTTGGGCAATATATGGGGCTCCCCTAGGATGCATACCGCGACCAAAGGGGTAGGCCCTTTTTCCTCTGCGGCTGACAAGGCCTCAGTTCATAGGATGCAAGAAAACTCCTAGTATCTCCCTTAATCGTAATGACACCTATACTACTCCCCTATATAGTCCCCTACATAATCCCCTTTAAGGAGCTCAGACTATAGCTCACATATAGAAGACCTGCAGTTTGCTTGTTCTTGCGTGTATCTAAAGTTGCTCTTCTTCCTATTATGGTCATTGTTCTGCTTGTTGGCATCATGTTTTTTCAAGGCTTTTGGGTTTAAGGGTTCAGGGCTTCACCGCAGAAGATTTTTTTAAGGTCCTAGAGTTACCTACGCCCAGTGCGCACAAGCTTCTGTCCCTCCCCTCTCTCCACGGCACCTTCCTCGCCAATGGAATTCCACTCCAAGCCTTACTCGATCTTACTTGAAGGTTCAGGGCTAAGGTTTTAACATGTTTTAACGTTCTCAAGTGGCTTCAGAAAGTAAGGCCTGTACAATCGAAATTAGGGCTACCATTCATGATGGGCTTACAAGACAGGCCGGGATAAGCAACCTTAACCCTTATCAGTGTAGTCCACGTTGCAGGGCTCCAAGGGTCACATGGGGATCATACGGATCTTTCTCAGGGATTACTTTGGGTCATGGCTACTTGCAGCCACTCGTAGATAGTAGTTGTTCGAAACACGTGTCCTCAAAATGGCAGAAAGGCCATGACGAAAGTTCTCATTTGATCAGGATCCCCTTGTGAGGACCTTGTAGATAATTCTATCCGAATCCCCAAACCCGAAGCCCTAAAGACTATAACTCGTAAACCCCTTCACGGGACCTTCATAACTCCCCGCCCCAGATAGTGAAATCTGGCCTTGAGCTCTTAACACGAAACGCCAACCGCTAACCCTACCTTCTCCGTGTCCATACAAGTGCCCTTTAACCCCTTAAGTGGTGGGTATTTTGCCGATATAATGGGTCTTTTGAGGAACGCTTGCACCCCAAAAACCTAAACCGGCTTTGAACCCTTTAAAACCTTTCAAGCACGGAACTCCTAACCCCAATCCCTAAACCCTTAACCGTCGACCATATCTGAGAAGCATAGCGAGGTCAGCGTGGCCGGCCAAGCTTTTGCCAAAACCGCCAGGGACGAGTCGCAAATGTGGTTCCAGGCCAGATCCTTGGGGAATAGTAAGGGTCTTAAGTGGTTAGGGTATTTAGGGTTTAGGGTTCAGAGTTTAGGGCTCGAACTTCAAGGCTGAGTTCAGGGGTTAGGGTGTTGATGTCGGGGTTGGCCGCAGTAGCTGGAATTAGCATAATGTGGCAGTGCCAAGATAGAGGCTTGACCTCGACGTTGTTGGCTGAAAGGTTTCAAGATTTCGGATGTTCAGCAACCACGGCCGTTTAGGATTGAGGCTTTAAGGCTTCGGTCTAAGGTTCAGAGGTGCCTGAAACAACGATCCTGCATCTTGTGGGTGTTTACGTTACGGGTTGTGCATTCTTAGCAAAACAAAAGCCTGGGTCTGGAGTATAGTATAGGAGACATGAGGTCACTATTTATGGGGCCACAGATTGGACACCCATCAAGCCTACATTACTCAGCCTTCAACCGCTCTTGCTAGCGCTCGCAACGAGAACTGCTATGCTTGGAAACAACCGGGGTCCTCAGCACAGAAAGCTGTAAGCAAAGATGGGGAGTAGTTCTGTGGCGCTGTCTGTGACTCACAACTGTGGCGCTATGTGTATGGGGCCTGACTCCTGCAGTCCTTGCGACCTCAAATGCAAGATGCAAACACTACAAGCCCCAAACCCTAAAGCGTAAGTAATGGCGCATAGCAATGGGTCCCATGGTTTCATAATGAGGAGGACCTTAGTCGGCTAGGTTACCCCCATTGTGCACATTTCCTTCATAACCTACACCCGAAACCGTAAACGCCAGTCCCAAAACTCCGAGCCATGAATCAAGGACTTTGGGATTCCATGCGAGCTGTGGTCTAAACTCCTTTACCGGTTATATAGGGATTACATATAGTGTTTAGGGTCTAAACTCCTTCAACGGGGTCATATAGGGGATTAGGGTTTAGGGTCTACGGCTGATATGGGGGATCATTTAGGGGACTATTTTAGGGTTTATTAAGGGGGGGCTCAGACTGTGGCAAGTCGACCCTAGGCCAGCAAGTAGCATGAGGTGTCGGTTCGATTAAGGTTTTGTGAGGTAGGGTTGCCTGGGCTTTTGCTCAGGAAGTTCTGCCTTCCCGGCACCATCAAATTTGCGCTAGGTGTATCCTAATTACTATGAACTCTACGACGTGCCCTCACCGTAGACCCGTAGCAACCTGCTACAAGATACCCATGACAAAATCCGGTTAGAACCCCTGTTGCAGATGCAGGAAAGGGACGTAGTTGAAAGCACGGGCCCGTAATTCCTCTAAAAGTTTTTGCTACATCCCACGTTGTACTTTAAAAAACTTCCAAGAGACTGAGCCCCTTTGCCATGCCCATCAGAACCTCTCAATGCTAAATCAAAATTGCATGGGTCCATGTTTTGGGAGCCCAATTAGAAAGTTCATACTGAGGGTGTGTAAAGGGCCCACCTCAAGATTGAGAAATAGCCCACATATATACGTGACCCCCTGCCTGCTTCAGAAGACAGGAGGGGTTATAATCATAGTCCCCTTAGGTAGATAGAATATGGCTTTGGGTATATTACAATAAGATCCCCATGTACCCCATATTCTATCTAGCTAAGGGGGGCTATAACCTGTTGGATCTATCAACGGATTACGGCACGGGCCCTGAATTGGCAACAATGTCAGTTTGAAGGTTTTTGAGGTCCGCTAGACCACCATTTCAGGAAATTAGACCACAGTATTTAGGATTATAGGCGGTGGCTTTCACATTGATTTCCAAAAACTGGCTAACGGATACCTGCTGGACTACTACGTACTCAACCCTAACGCTAAACTCCAAACCCTAAACCCTCACCCCTAAACCCTGAACCCTAAACCGCGTCTGTGCCAGGAAGCCAGCATCCTCAGAGTCGGCAGCTGTACTGCAAAGGTAACGACCAGAGCAGCGCCAGCATCGCCAAGCCCCATGAGGTCACCGAACTCGTTGCCTGGACTTGAGGATTCCCGAAGTTTAGGGGTCCCTTTTTTGAGGTCCTGGTAACAGGGGTTGTCATATCTTGGGCTTCATATGCGGGTCCGCCTGTTCACAGAAGCTACCGTTTTACATCATTTTGCCTTGTCTGCTTGCTGGTTGTTAGCGAACGAAGGAATGAAGAAGAACATGGGAAATACTCTGTTATCCACAATGATGGGTAAAAGGAGGATTCTGGATTGGCAGTGTCCTGGAATTTTCAAGCCTGCTACCATGTAGGGATCCATTCTTTGATTCCCTGCTAAGTGGGTTTTGGGTTTAGGGTCTAACAACCAGAAAGCATGCCCTCTCCATGAGTTTAGCGTCTTAAGTGTCGGTTTCGTGTGGATATTCCGTATAAACGTTAAGAAAGTTGGGCAAACAACTTCGAAGGTTGTGGTTTCTGGCTTTGGCGGTTTCCTGATACATCCTTCTGATTATTGCGACACTCTGCACTTCCGCTTCCTCAACCCTTTTTTTGAACCCAGACGCGCGGCAACAGCAGAATGCTCCCTCAACCCCAAAACCCGATCTCATACCTTCGTACCCTAAACCCTAAAATCTCATAGCTTTGTACCCCTAGATCCTAAAATCTCACAGCCTTGTACTCTGAACTCCAAACCTAACCCTAAGATCTCATGGTTTTGTACCCCAAGCCCTCAAGCGGCGGTCCTGCTACGTCCCGTGCCTCCCGCTACTAGGACTGCAAGGAATGGATCCTCATATGAAATAAGGAATTTAGAATAGTCTCAATTCTCAATAGGGATAATGGAAAAGAACATGGAAACTACTATAATGGGTTGGTTATATAGGGTGTATTTAGATATATATATATATGTGTACTTATATACAATGCTGTCTAATAATTTCAACTCCCAGTATAAGGCAATTTCGGTACTACTCTCTATTTATAAACCAACGCTTAGAGTGAGGTCGGGTGAGGTCGCTTTAAATTGCCCAGTATCAACACCTAGAACAATCCCAGAAATTCCTTCCCTGCCAGTTCATCTCTCCTTGTAGCCCAATGATGATTCATGATTGGCGGGAGGGATGAATCGGAGGCAAGATCCTTTTGGATCTTCATTACTAGGGGTACTTGGATGATCTTTTGACTTCATAAGTCTACCTACCACCCCTAAGAACCCCTATTATAAGCCCTAAAACCCAAGATACTAAGTAGACTTACTAAGTCAAGAGATCCTCCAAGTAGGGATGGAACCAACAAAAACTAAGTATGGTAGTTTCCCAGAACAAGGGGACACCAATATAGACCCCCAAATATTATGACCCTCAAAAAGGTACCCCTAAACCCTAAACCCTTAAACCCTAAACCCTAAACCCTTACACCCTAAACCCTCAACTCTGGGAAGCTCCCCCAAGCTCCTTCTTGGATCGAGTTGCGCTTCTGCACGGCTGCTTCTCGGCCGCGCGCACTGCAGCGGAAGCGCAGACACCTTGGCTATGGGTGTAGTTGTTCCCGCTTAGCCCTTGCGGTTTACGGGTTTAGGGATTTGGGGAGTCAGGGCTTAGGGAAGAGGAGGGCATAAAGGCTACAAGCCTGAATGATTCGAAACAACGTCCCTTCCTGGTCCTCATCAAGGTAGCACAATCTACCCAAAACCAACTCGATCTGCTTGCGTACCAAAACATTGTTGCTCCAATCTTCCACCCTCAGAAGAAACAAATCGCAAACTCCAAACTCCAGGCAAAACCTTGCAAAAGGTTTTGGGTTTGGGTACATCATCTAGCCTGCAAGATATGCGTCTGGCTAGCTGGCGAGGAGCTCCAAACCCGTAGCCGCGCCAGACTTTACCTTTCCCATACAAATATCACTGGTAGGGTTCGCCAAGGCTGGGGTATGGGGCTTGGGGCTCAACTTTTGCTATTTAGTGGGTTTGAGGAGGCTGAGAGATGTTCCTGGGCCCTGGGAGTTCAAGGTTTTCACGCTCAGCGTCAATCTTCTCCAGGCTCAGGGAGCTGAACTAGGGTTGGGACTAGTTAAGGGTGTATATAGGGTACAGGAACGCGAGATCCGAGGATCTAAAGTAGAGCCCCCAATGTTCATACTGGATGCAGCTACTGGATAGTTTCTATAGAGCTCTCCGCAGGATACTGCGCGCCTCTCCAGGAAGGAGCACCATGCGCGTCATGGCCTGTGGAAGTGTTCCGGCCATTCTAGGCTTCAGGAGCTTAGCTGCTTCCTTTCCAAGAGGGGCATGCCTTGTCCGTGGCCCCATAGATGGATAGACTGCGCACCTGCCAGAGCTTGGGTCCTATGCAGTTGATTTTTGGATTCGTTCTAGTTTCTGGTGAGGGGCTATAATATACAGCCAAAAAAGGAACTACATAGGAGGATCTGGGTGTAGCCGACCATGTAATATAGAGGCCGACAACATCTTGGCTTGCGAAACGCTGTAGTACTTAAGCTCCCCTACAAAACAGCGAAACCCTAGACCTTAACCCCTTCTATGCTCCTGCGAAATGCTCTACAGGCAGGCAGCTCAGCCAATGCTGGGCGTCGCACGTGTCTCCACGAGAGCCCTGCCCAAGAGGCCTGCAACCCAAACACCAAAAGTTGTAGAGAGTTTGCGGATTGGGGAGTTGGAATTTAGGGTTGCAGGATTTGGGGCTAGGGTGTGGAGATTGAGGTCTAGGCTTTTAGGCTTTGGGTGTCAGGTCTCAGAGCTTAGAGGGAGAGTCAAGGTGTGGGGGTGGAGGGTTTAGGGGTGGTTGTTGGGAGACCAAAACGGGTTGCAAGGTCCCAGCTAGGATACCTCAACATCTGCCAGGATAAGACTCTTTTTATGAGGCGGGCAAACGAAGAACAAGCCTCTCCCCTATGTGGAAAGAAAAGGCCCTAGACCCCAAACGCCTGGCTTCTCAGGGACTCAGGGGTGATGAAACCCAAACTTTGGGTTTTGTATAGGGGTTACTGGGCTCAGCTATGTGAAAAAGTTAGCTCTGGACAACATTGAACCTTGGGTCCTTCCTCCAACCATTAACAATTTATAAGAGGGATAAGCTACATCGCTCTATATAATGATGCTACAAGTATTGTCCAAGTAAAGAGTGGGGTCAGTATCCAATTTGAACAATTACCGCATGGATTCCTACAGCAGTCCCGAGATAATCCCCCCTAGTAGATCCTGTAAAAACCTTGGCTTCATGCCTACAAACCCCTAAACCCCTGAACCAACCCTGCTTGGGGCATGGAAGTTTCCAAAATTGGGGATCTCCAGCTTCCATCCCAAAACATGTTCTCCTTGTCACAGGGACCTCCAAAAAGGGACCCTCAAATTTTGGAAGCCCGAAACCCAGAATGAATGTCTACATTACCCTAGTATAACCTGCATGTCGCCTTTAAAGGGGGCCCTGATTTTTGGAACTGCCGGCATTGACGTGATCATTCGCTGCCTGGCGTACAGCACGCCGGCGCACGTCGAGCGCCACGTGCGGCCAGATTCGGCGGCCATCCGCCTGCAAACGATGGGTCAAAATAGAAACATGCGGATTGTTGTCACATTGCAGATAGGGTCTTGGGTTTAGCTTCTTCAAGGATTATGTCATTGGGGCTACAAGTGAACCCTGAACCTCCTAAACCTTAAACCCTACATCTCTGCTGATTGCATTCCGGCCTGGTGAAGAGCAACGGCCCAGCCCCGACTGACCTTAGGCAATCCACTGGATGGTCAAGCTGAATGTGGGGTTGAAGGGTTTAGGGATTAGGGTTTAGGACTCAGGGTTTAAGGATTAGGGTTTAGGGCTTCGTAAGGGCTTAGGGTTTATGATTTAGGGCTTCAGGTTTAAGGTGTAGGAACTAGTGTTTAGGGATTCTTGCTCGAACTACCGAAGCAAGGAATAGGATAGGATATAGGGCCTGTCATAGGCATCATGTTGGCACAGCCGCGCTTACGGCTAGCAAGTGCGTGTCATGAGCTGTAATACAGGCCGTGGGAATTGTCGGAGCCCTCCTTGAAGATTGGCCCTGCCAAACACACGACATTCATATGCATAAATGAATGACGAATACACATCTGCGATTCAACTAACATTCATACATGCATGGACGATACGCAGGGTGCTGGGACCAAGGGTCTTGGTAGGATCACCTTTAGCAGCCCCTACAATGGCTCTTCAGGTCGGGCTTCAAGGCTTCGTCTACTCCTCCTTGGGATTAGGACTTAGGGCTTGGGGTTTCGGGTTTCGGGCTGAAGGTTTAGGATAACTACTGTAGGCCTGAGTGATCTCAGTGTGACCCTCTCAGAGAAACCCCTACAATCTCCTCATGAAACTCTAAGCCCTAGACCTTAAGCCCTAAACCAGTCCTGCCAGGCACCAACGAGCAGAAGCTGTGTCTACAACCTAGAGCGTGACTCCTGAGTCCCCAACTTTGAACACAAAACCAACAGTAAAACCCAAACCCCACACCCTAGACCTCAAAGCTCGGACTCTAAAGTTCACACCCCAACTGCCCGAAGCCTCAACCTCTAGAACTCGAAGCCCATGCATGTGGAGGATTGTCAAAGTTGTGGCCGCTTGTTTCTCCGGTGTGTGGGCTGCAGCGAAGTGGGTTCAGGGGCCTGGGCCTAGGCTTATAGGGTTTTTTTCGGTTCGCCGTATGAGCGGCGAGGGGTAAAAGTTGTCAGAGGGTTGGGGTTATTGGGCGCTAGGGTCTAACTGGGCTATTTGGATCCCTTCTTCTTCACATCATGTCTTGGTGTAGATTTTCCCTGCTGCTCGAGCATCCACGCAGCTGCATGTCTAGACATTCATGACGCCAGCTTTTGAATAAAATCGAGAGAACCATCAATGCCGGCCTTGGACAAGAACTATCTTGGGAGCTCTGCGTTCAAGATCATTGTGTCGCATCGCTGCTGTCGTTGGTATAAGCTGGTCGTTTCAGATGCAAATTCTGAACGTAGCGAGTTTCAGGATCATCTCAATATCCTGCGTCTCGGCGCTGTGTTTCTGAAAGGCTGAGGGCAACTCTACGCCCTAGGCCCAGGCACTGCAAGTGGTCCAAAGTATCCACCTTCCTGATTATGAACCCTCCACCGACTCTAGTAACAAAAATACCCCCGTATATTATATAGTGGGCGTTATACCAAATTGGTATGTATTATTCGGGGTTGGGGTGCGTGGTCTTAATATCATTATGCGCAGGAAAATCTCGGCAAAACTTGAGCGCTATAAGAAGATACTACAGTCTACATGGAGGTTTGGGGTAATTGAAAAATGCGGAACCCTCAATCCTATGTTGGCCTCATCCTGCCAAACCTTTCGGACGAGCATTCTGGCCACCCCGAACGTTTTGAACCCTGAACTGTACTTGGAGGGTCAGGGGATCCAATACATAGCGTACGGATACTTAGGTGTTTGGAGAATTACCATCAAGGGCCCTGGCGCAGCCGCAGGCGAGCGCGGTAGCTCCACAGAGCCAGTCGCTCAGGTGGACGGGGAGCTGACAGAGTACAAATGCTTGGACGGCGTCTGAAAGCCAGTACTTAGGCCTAGATATAGGGCAGTTGCAAAGTCTAGGAATGGAGGTAGCACACAAGCCCAAGTCTTAAGAGTCATGAGTGGGTACATTGCGAATCAGTCAGAATAGGTGGGTACGTTTCGGCACAACTAGAACAGTATTTAAAAAAGACCAGAGGACGTTACCTAGTTGTAATTTGAGTTTCCCTACCTAGCTGCAGTCCAAAACCAAGGGATCTGTGGGGCGTACAAGGAGACTTTTCAGACCCTTGTATGTAGATCCTTTTTGGGATGTGTACTATGAATCCCAAACCCCAAAAACGTAACAGAACCATCAAGAAAGCATACATAGGAGGTTGTGGGTATAGTTCATTGGCTTATGTAGCCATGATTTGTAAAAGGCCCGACTTCGAGTCTTCAAGAGCTTAGTGCTGGAGGGTACTTAGGCCTACATAAAGGGTAGTTGGAGGGTCTAAGTTTAGTGTTTGAAGGTTGGGCTGTAGGGTTTCGGGGTGTCAAGGAGCTTTTCACGCCTTGGGCTTTTTAGGGGCAGTTGGTCGTTGTGCTTCCTTTCAAGGCTCTTCCTGACAGCGTTGACAATAATGATGGTGGTGATGCTGGCTCCGTGGAGCCCCACCCTAGACCGAAAACCTTGAAACCCAAACATTCAGCCCTGCAGAACGCTACGCCCTAAACCCGTTTAAGGTTCCAGGGTTTCGGGTTTTAGGGTTTGAGGGCTTGGGGCTTAGTGCTGGGGAGATATGACCCCTACTCGTGGGTACTTAGTCCTGGATAGAAGGTAGTCGGAGGATCTAGGTAGATTCTCACTGTTAAGCACAAACTTGTGCCATGGACTTCAGATGCTAAGTGGCAGTGAGCCATTGAAGTAAACGACAATTTCCATCCGGGGCGCCCCAAGCCCTGCCTTTCCACAAATCTGGCTGTCCGAGGAGATATGGGAAACAATGCCAAACTATACCAGTGAAATTTGAAGGCACTTTATTTTAGTTCAGTTCTTCATACATTCCGACTAAATGGTGATTGGGCATTCAAAGTCACTTTGACACTTGCCTTGTGCAGCTGCTAAACTCTTGCAGAAGAAAGCTGCTATCCTGCACCCTGTCCAGCATATCACATTTGCCCTCGTATGCACGGCCGCTATAATGAGTTCAGAGCATGCAAGTCTACCGAAGAATGATTCTGTCCTCTCATATTTAGCACCCCCCGCCCACCCCCAACCCCCCCAGAGCTAGGCACTCCATACACCATGCCCTTTATATCGGCGCATGCATGTCATAATGTCATACTAGGCGATGGGGGGGGGGGCGTGAACGTGAAAGGGAGGAGATTCCCGCGTTTACCAGCTTGATCATGAGGACGTAGGGTTTATCTAGGGACACATAGGAAGTCGAGAACATGCGCGAAGTCATTGTTAGCGCTCCAATGGCATCGTCAATCCTGGCTTGACAATGCGTTGTGGATTGGCTCAGGTCTACAGTGCCACTGGCAGCAATCCCGGGATGCGCCGCTCTAGCGGGGATTTGCTTGCGTCGATGGCTTCTCGCATGGCTCGAGCTTCCGGTGAGGGAGTTTCCGTGCCAGCAAGGCCTTGGCGGCATCAACTTCAGCCGCCTTGGCCGCCTTTTTGGCCGTGCGGCGCTGCAGCTCTTTCTGCTGCTTCTGGCGCACCTTTGTCACATGGCATTTTTGCGGGCCAAATGAGTCTGACTCCGCCATGGCCGGCTAGGGCTTATGTGCTCCTTTCAGGCAAGGAAGTAATCTTCCTCGATGTGAGCCACTTTTCATGCCGTCGGACCCACTTGTAAGGCAACTACGGCTACATAAAGATTTATAAGGACAATTTGGGATGATGTGAGGGTACTTTACGATATGCGTACCTAGACCCTCCAACTACCCTCTATATAGGCGAAAGTAATCAATCCCCGTTGGGGGCCATATATCCCCAATCAAGGGTACTAGGAGGGTCCTGTCATCCAACTTCAATAACCCTAAACCCTAATCGCTAAACCCTCATCCCTAAAGCCTAAACCCCAATCCCTTCACCCTACCATCTTTTCAAGCACTTCCCGCCTGGTCGCCTTCCCTCGTGGCGCCTCGCTGCAGACCTGAAGCAAGCAGTGACTCGCGTCCGATGGCTGGAGCTTGTGAAAGTGTTTAGGGTGTGGGGTTAATAGGGTTTGTATGGGGGTCCTCGTTGGGAATCCCGACGAGGGGGATCGCGTCGTTGTTCGATGATTATGACTTGCAACATTGATTCGTGCTTTCTACTCCCAAGCTCCCCAGATGATCTTCAAGACCATAGTCTCTTGCCGCGAATTGTGGCTACGGGGTGAGACCCTTGGCACGTGGGTAGCAGCTTTAAAAATGGCGGTGAATGGCGTTTTCGAAGACTTCTACGTTTTGTTGAATTGTGTTTCAGATGATCTAAAAACTAAGTTCACTGACTAGACTCAAAGGCCAGCATGCGCCCCACAGAACACTACAGATAGTGCCAGGAAACTTCATGTCTTCGAAATACTGGGTTTGGGCGTTAACAGATGTCACGCGTCTATCAGTCACATACAAGGAGGCCCATCTGCAGGCATGGTTATGCTAGTGTGGCGAGAAATGCAGCCTTAATGTATCAGGGTGTACTGAGGGTTTAGAGTTTTAGGGGGAGCAACCGCAAAAGAAAGCCAAGCTGGTACATCCACACGTGACATTCTGGTGTCTACGATTTGACTGGGTTTGCAGCGCAAAGCACCAACCCTGAACCTTAAGCCCTTAAACCGTTCTTAGGGACGGAATAGCCCGAAGTAGGTATGGTTGTGGACTTTAGGACCCAATGTGGGCATTATCCATAGACATGGATCCGAATGGATTACTAGCGCTAAAGACTTTAGGATTCAATGTGGGTAGTATCTATGTAAAGGGATGCCAAGGGAGCAGTTAACTTGCAACCCCATCCTAACTATATCCCTCATATTTCTAGAGATGTATCCCCAAGGGATAAATCAACTAGCAACCCCACCCCAATGGTGTTATTTCCAGATATGGATCCCGAAGAGACGAATTAACTAGCAAGCCTACCCTTGCTGCATGGCATTCTAGAGATGGATCCTAAGGGATGACCTACATAGCAAACCCACCCTAAACCCTAAGCCCCAAACCCTGAACCATCCTGAACCCTAAGCCCTAAACCCCAAACCCTGAAACCTAAACCCTAAACCCCAAACCCTGAACCCTAAACCCTGAACACCAAACCGTAAGGACCGGACGCGAGAGAAGGCCTCTGGACAGAGCTTTCATGTCCAGCGGAGGAGCACCTGCAAGCAGAGGTTTATGGATTAGGGTTTAAGGCTTGGAGTGTCGGGTTTAGGGTTTGGGGTTTAGGGTTGCTCATGGGGGAGATGCTCAAGATGATCTTTCATGAGGGCTTCCAACAGTTCAGGTCCCTGTCAGGAAGTCCTCATGATGAGGGCTGTGCGTACAACATATATCAACATATTGGGGTCTATATTGAGGCCGGCTGTTTATAGAATGTCCTACGTATCATTCTTGCTAAGGAGTTGTCACAGCTGGTAATGCCATGGTATCTTTGAGATCCTGAGATTACTGACTACCTTGGGTACTGCCGCCACCCAGTAACAGTCTATATTAGGGGTCCTATTAAGGGCTATATATAACCATATTATGATTATTATCCAGCTGTTACTGAGTGGGGGCAGTACCCAATGACTACCCTTTTTGTGGACATCTGCTACGAGCTTTGTCTCCTCCTTGAAGAGTTGTTTTGGCGCGGAATGTCGAAAATGTTTCAGGAGCCATACGCCTAAAATGTCAGACAAGCAACCCAGAGAGTCATGCAGAGATAGAGAGAGAGAGAGAGAGGGAGAGGTCTATTTCCCAGCTAATGCATGCACTGTTTCACGCATTCGCGGCTAGTCCTTCCGCAGAAGCTGTGATGTTCCGAGCCAGTGAGAGCGAGTTTCCAGACATAAGCGGTGCCACTCGAGCCAAGACCCCAATTCCAGTAGCAGCAGCTGGAAATGTACCAGCCTGCTTGCCGCTTCCAATTTGGGATTTTCACTCTACCTAGCTCCCTATACACAACCTTTTTTTTAGGATACCAGACTCTTTATGTTACCATGTATATACGGAGTTAGGTGCCCTGGAAAGCGGGTAGGGTATAGAGGTCTAGGTAGTGACCAAGTTGCAAGGCCCCAGCGCAAACATGCGGAGGATTTGTAACACCAAGGAGGTACTTAGAACGGAATCTAGAGATTACTAAGAGGGTCTGTTCTACCTGGAGGTCTTTTGGGGATCTGCCTTGGAATCAAGTCCAACGAAGCGAGTGGGCGCGCCTGCGTCGTCTGTTCCTTTCATCGAGAGGTCTGGCACCTCGGAAACAACGTAGTTGGTCTGATGCAGCTTGTCCAGTGCAGGCCCGTGCAGGGTTGAACTGGCGGCCCTTTTTTGATCGCCCAGACAGCATCACGTTCAGTGTAATTAGAATATGTAAGCCCCTCGCCAGGGACCCACAGAACCGGGTAAAATGCTAACAAGGCAAAAAAAAGTACCAGTATTTCATAACCACCTGCGAATCTGCCCATCACGCTCTGCACGGATTTTGACCAGCAAAAGACTGATCATGGCACGCCCCAAGAACGAAACCCGACACCTGAATCACCCCTCGATGTGGAGCTTTGAGTTCTGAAACGTATCATTCCAACAGGATGATGAAGGAAGCTCTCTTCAACAATCTGAGAAGGCTGCCCGCAACGGCGGCAGCAGAGTCTCATTGACTGGGGGTCTGCTTTCGCCGCCGGACGGCTGTGTCCTCTGCAGAAACGTAAGTATGCCCCCTCCCCCCCACACAGCTTACGGCACAGTGCGTGTTGGGTATCCGCTGGCATGCACAGAGCTAAGAACTTTAACAACTCTCATGACCCAAGGTCCCTACTTTATTTGAAGCATCAATTTTCCCTCAATGATGGGTCTGTGTATAACCCTGCTTCAACAATCTCGCTCTCGCACTTGAAAAGAGCCGCCCTCGCTGAGCGGTGCTGCGCATTGCTTGTTATGAAACCCCATTTCTACAGCAGTAGAAACCTCGCTACTAAAAAGAAACAGAATCGGGTCCAAGGTTTTGAGATAATCCTACTGTGGCCCCTACTCGCATAGTGGTCACCTCAGTAAATAATGGAGGGTGGAATGGATCTCTCAAAAAGACCTTATATAACCTTCCATAATGGTACTTTCCGTTTCCTGTTCCATGCCTACAGCTTTTACCAACAACAAGCAAGTTTAGGGAAACAGGGTGGGTCACTGGTCCTCTCCCGCGCGGCGCGCTGCGCGCGCAACTCTGAGCCTCAGCCAGCACTACAGAAATCCCAGTTGACGTGGAAAGGCGTTAACATGATGGTCATTTTTTCGCTGCCGAGATACGGCTGCTAACATTCAGGGCAGCCGAAGAGCAGCATTGCTTTGAACTCCCCCCTATGTAGTTACCTGGGGAGTAAAAAAAATGGAACCTTACCGGCCCCCGAACAGCCTGGCCAAAGCACTACCAAACTCAAAAGGGAAGTCCGTTGGAGGGTCCACACAAGGCTCGAGGGTTCAAGGTGAGGCTTCAGGCGCCGGATTGAAGACTTCGCGCTGGGGGTTTGTATTCACTGCATTTTATACATAGAACGCATGACCGACCCCCCCCCCCCCACTCCACCAAAAATACAAACGAGTACAAATCCGAGAAACCATCAGGCTCAGAAGCTCTCGCAAAAAGCTTTCACTCTTGTGGGACTACCATAACTACCTACCGACTTAGTTCTAGCTTTATGCATGTGGAGGAATCGTAAGAAGGACTTGAAGCACCCAAAATCTGAAACTACTTCTGGATATTTGCCGCAACGGAGGCCTCCCCCATTCTACTTTCCAGTGATGAGCGGAGCCTCAATGATGCGAGCTTCTCTGTAGGCACGTAGAAAGATTCAAGGTTTACAGAAAAGTAGAGAACTCTAAAAGAAGAAACTGGTGTGCAGCAGAAAATGCAGGAAGGGATCTCGACCTAGACTCAAAGAACACAATACACCCACCTCATATGCTGGCATTCCCAACTAGATTTGAAGGTGAACACAGCCCAACACCCAAGATTTTCAGCGCTGACTCAAGGCCTATATAGGGGTTTCCCAAAATTAGGATACCTTCTTGGGGCTCCTTATTACCTATATTAGGTTCCCAGATTTTAGGGCTCAGGGTTTAAGGCATTAGGGCTCAAGGGTTTAGGGTGTAGGACTGCATAGAGCTCTTAAATTACTCTGGCCCTGTCCCAAGAAGCTTGCAGTCAAACCCTGACTATGAAGCTCCGAGCGCTGTCCCTCGTTGAGGAGACTGTGGGTCGCTACAGCCGGGGCACTATGAATTTCATTACCAACAACCCACAAATACACAAATTACATAATACCATTCTTGTAATTCTTATGTTGCGCGACTTATAACAGCCCGATTTATAACTACCTATGTCAGGGGTGCTTTGAGGCATGCAAGCGGATCCCTGATCCTCTTGGAGGCTCCCATAATCATGAGTTTACGAAGTCGACGTTCTATGCCTGAAAGGTAGGTTTAGGGTTGACGGTTTAGGGGTCTAGGGTGTACGGTTTAGGGGTTTAGGGTAACTAGGCACAGCAATAGAAGTGACTTTGACTAGCAATAGTAACTGTCAACAGTAAGTAGCAGTTGTGGGGATCATAACTGTCACAATCCATGATAGGCGTTACGTTGACCCTCTAAAAAACAAACCTTGAAAATAATTTCCAAACATCCGCGACGTGTCAACCAGAAGCCAGCACTGGAAACCCTGACACACAACTTACAACCGTAAACCCTACAGCCTGATCCCTGCAAATCCCTGGGATACAGCAATTACCTGTCGCTTCCTAGGAGCTGGAGGAATGGTTCCCTACAGAGTTTATGGTTTAGAGTTTTACCTATGACCCTATTCCCTGCTGAGCACCATGGAATCGACCCTAGGCCGTTAGTGCCGCTAAGGCACGAATGGTTAGCATGCTGCTGGCAAGCTCATTGGCATCCTCAGGTCAACATGCAAGGCAAGTTAGGACCCTGGGGACTACGGGTCTAGGGTAAAGGGTCAGGGCGTTGGGAACAGTGTACATCTTAATCTCAATGTGCGGCAAATTTGAACATAAGATCAAAAAGTGGCACCAGTCCTTTTCAAAATTCGCATGCTGGAATAGAAAGTCCGAGCCTCGAACATGAGTATGCCACGAGCCTCAATGAAAGGTCATGACTGATGCCCCGAAGACGCACCGCAAGGGCATGTCCAGCCCCAATAGAAAAAACAAACACATGCTATGTCGAACATGCATTTTCAGGACCATTTTGTTTGAGTACTGTTCAGGCCTACCTGTAACCCCAATTACCAACAGCTTATTCGTGGCAAGCCATAAAACTGCAGGTAAATGGGGTCACAGGCAATTAAGCTTTATGCCCTATAAACCCCAAACCCTAAACCCTAAACCTCAAACCCTAAACCCTAAACCCTATATCCCAAACCCCTCAATGGGCGAAGGCTTTGTGCGGGTTCGACTGGCACAAGAAGGTCCTCCTCCATAAGATCCTGCAGCTGCCGCACTTCCTCTTGCAGTTCCCAGAGGCCTGGGCGTGGTTCAAAATTAGAGGTTTCTTTTGATCTGCCCCTTTTTTGGGGTTTCTTATACTAAGCATTAGAATTTAGGGTGTAGGGTTGGGGTCTATTTTGGGTATCCCCCTTTGTGGAAAACTACCACCGGAAGGAATCTAGAATCTGTACGTGTCTCTGTCAGTCTTTGTCTCTCGCTCTCTCATTTGAATGTCTGTCGAGGAATTGCGGCTAGAGGCTGTTTGGGGTCTAGGGTTTGGTGCTCACACCGCTGAGAGTTTCGGGTATGGTGCTTAGAGCCCCCTCTTGCATACCTACAGAATTTAGAGTGTCTACGCAGGACCTGCACAGCCCTGAACATCCAAATCCCTGAAAACCTGCCAAAACCTCTAGTGAACCAACATCCTTTCGAGTATGACCTGGCTTCCCGAGGCTTGTTGTGCTTAGAAGGTTCCTCAACGTACCCAAAACGCCGAGGTTCTCCCAGTTTGTTGTTGGGAGCCCTACGTATCGGCTTCCAAAATATGGGGTTCATGGTTGTCAGAACATTTTAGGAGAAGAAGTCACAGCAGTTTGGCATAGAAAAGGGTGACAAATGGGTTGTTTCGCGGCACAACCTAATGAGCCCAAAATTTACAGTCGTGAACTTCCGCAAGCCCATTGAAAGTCCCTTGAGCCTGCTGACTTTGCTCAGGGAATCAAAACGTGATATCTGATAGATAGATTACTCAGTATCATAAAGAATGCTGGAAACTCGGGACGTCAGATTTGATAGCTTACGGTATCTTCGGGCTTGTGCCATTTTTCGGACCCGTTTTAGCAACAAAAACCCTAATATCTCTGACAGGAGTCCCCATGCTATGTAATTTCGTATGGCTGTACCATAAGCATTAGACACCAAAATCCAGATGCTATTGCAGGCAGAAGTCTTTGCTTGACCTTGTGGACTTGCTGCGTCTGCGTCTGACAGCACCAGGCCAAGACGCTCCCCGTGGCAGTGTCTAGTAGAGTAGCTTAAGTTGAGGGCTTCAGCTTTTATGGAGCTCCATCTGTAGCATCCAGTGCCAAGGTCTATGCGAAATCAAGCAGGCTTATGGATGGAAAGCTTCGTGACAAGAAAAGACCTTTTTCACTGGCAGGGTAGTCGGGAATCTTATTATATAGCGGTTATTTATATAGGGATTATATTCCCTCATTCCCTACTGAGAACCAGCAAGCGTAGGCTGTTGGGATTCGAGTTGGTCCTTCTTCAGCAGCGGGACTTGCTGAATGCCGGTATCCAGAACAGCACATCATCAAGTTGACAAAGGGGGCCAACTTGATGATGAACAAGTTGGCTCTACAGCCCCGGATCAAGGTCTTGCCTCTGCGGCAGGCTCAGGTGCGCCCTGCATGCGTCGGGAGCGCCAGGCGCGCAGGGACGGGGGCCTCGTGATGTGAGGTTAAGGGGGTGCTGTAGTAGGGGCCTCGTCAATAAAAAAGAGGGTTCTGGGGTAGATTATACGATAATTCTGCAAGGGGTGTGAGGGGATCATGCTTGTTCTTTTTGCAGGTCTCTACAATGAGTTAGAAGGGCAGAGTGGGAAGGCCCTGAGGAATAATAGCGGGGATTTTTCAGGCTGCGGTATACCTTTCTATGAGCTGCTGTGACCAGTAGGATCTGCCAAATGTCCGAGAAAGTTCGGTGCATGGTCTTTCTGACGTGCATGATGAAACAACCTTCATCAAGCCAGTCTCTGAGTCCCTTTTGAGACTTTGGTCCGTCACGGAGGATATGCGAGGGATTCCTTAGGGGTTCCCCTGATGGGTTGCAATTGACGTGCGGGACAGATGGCGTCTGGGGTGCAGTCAAAAAGGAATGAACCCGACAGCAAAGGGACACAAAATAAACACACTGAGAGAAGAAGCGCGAAGAAAAGTGACATAGCCAGCTTCCAAAGCACATTGGTGGTGTTCCCAGCACGAATGCTTGTTTTTTTTATACAAAAGGGACTCTCAAAACAGGAGCCCTGTTGTTGAAAAACTCGGTTGCTGATAAGGAGAAATACAGTGAAGTTACTATAACAAGGAAACCCGAGTTGTTTTGTGTTACGATGTGCCCATTTTTTTGTAACTTAATTTAAGTTCCTTCTAGCAGCTAGCTAGAAAGCCCCTAAACCCTAAAACCTCTTCAACAAAACCTTCCAGGGCCCCGGCTCTTCTGCCACACGTGGTATCTTTGGCGCTGCAACTTTCACCATGCGCAGCTTGGGCCCTGTCGGGCAATGAGTACCAGGACCCGGGGAGGACCCTTCACCAGGACTCTATGTAGCTCCTGTTTGTAGGTATTTGAGCGTCTTTGAAGGGTACTTGGGGGTTCTTGGTAGTCAGGTAATCAAGTTTAGAGAGGTTTGGGGTTTTGTTTAGGGTTCAGGGCTTGGGGTTGGTGGTCCTAATTGTTAGCATCTTGCATCCTGACTTTATTGGAGCCTTTATTGCTGATGTTGCCCCAAATTAAGAACAGGTGTCAACATCCAGGCGCGGTTTGAAGCAATGACCTGTCCAAGGGGACCGTCGTTACTACCAATTACCGGCTTCTCCTAAACCCTGTTCTTGGCCCTAAACTTAAACCCTAAACCCTAAATTCCTACCGAACATCACACCAGCATTGGCAAGAAGCAACGTGTGAAGGCTGCTGCTCACGGATGAGACTCTACTCTCTGTCTATTTCAGGAGCCCTGGACGAAAAGCAGTGCATTTGGGGTTCAGGGTTTTGGGGTACACTTCAAACTTTGTGTAAAGGGGTGAACTTGTTGATTACCCAGGCTTCTAGCTTTAGAACCAGCTTCCTAGACCCCACTACGTGCCTCTGGA
Source organism: Symbiodinium pilosum (assembly GCA_905231905.1). NCBI lineage: Eukaryota > Dinophyceae > Suessiales > Symbiodiniaceae > Symbiodinium > Symbiodinium pilosum. Next base: position 4,856 of record CAJNIZ010026025.1, on the reverse strand, counting down.
GCCAGACGTCAGTTGCTGTAGGAGCGCCTCGTCAGCAGCCTTGCGGGGCCACATGTTGCAGCGTGTGTAAAAGGTTTAGGGTTTAGGGTTAGTAAAAGCAACCCATTGTAGTAGTTTCCATTTTATTTTCCATTATCCCAACAGAACCCCAATAACAGCCTAAACCCTAAACCGATTGTAGTAGTTTCCATTTTATTCTCCAAAGTTTTTTTTGGGTGAGAAAGGTGAAGCTGGGAGGGAACCAAGGAAGGTTACGGCGTATGATGTTGTAGTAATACTTGCGTTATCTCGGGGCACGTCGATCGAAAACGCATATAGGTGTTCTATGGTGCGGGGTTTAGGTGGCAGGCAAATTCAAGCTTTCGCTCCATGTCGAGGTGGAGTCTCGCTACGCATCCCTTTTGGAAGGACAATCGTTTTTTGTAAGGGTTGCATGTTCGTTTGGGGGCTTACATGGCTTACATTTCAGTATTTGGGGTTACGATCTACATGAGGGTTGATGTTAAAGCCCGGCCCCCCGAACAGTAACTATCCCTACTGTGCCATATTTCAATACGAAAGCAGTGGACATTTTGGTGTTCAGAGTTTCGGGTTTACTAAACCCGAAAAACTAAATCCGAAACCCCTGAACCCTTTCTGCCCTAAAGGTGAGCGGTTTAGGAATTAGGCCTTTAATTAATAACTCCCCAAAGGGGCTCATATGGTGTGTATATATATATATACTGAGGCTCCAAGGGGTTCCATTATACCTACTTTGGGGCCCTAGTATTCATTCTAGAGCTACATTGGATTCCTAAACTCTACACCCCAAACTGGGAGGGGAAACCCTGTAAACCCCTAAACCCTATACCCTAACCACCCTCTAAATCCTCTAAACCCTAAACCCCAGTCCTGAGGGCTAAGGCTCCGGCTAAAGACGTTTCAGTGAAGGCAGCCAGGTTCTTCGCTGCGGCAGATGGCGCTCCGGGCTCTCCTGCTCCTCCGGGTCAAGATCTAGGTAAGGTTTGGGGCTTAGGGTTTGGGGTCTAGGGTTTGATTTTGCTTTTCGGACCTTTTTCCACGGTTTCGAGTTTAGTTCGGGGTACCTAAAGCATACTGAAGACTACCTAAAGGACCAAATAAATCCAGCCTAAAGCTGCTGGTCCTTCATCGGGCTACTTATGATAAGGACTACACCAGGCACCTGCAGCTGAAGAGCATTTTCCCCTTTATTCGTAGGCATAGCTCAGAAATCTATGGCCAACCGAGGTTACGAGGGGGTTCCCCTCTTTATGGGCCCCCCAAAAAAGTTCCACACGAGCTGTGGTATTGCTCTTGGTTATCATTCTTCACGAAAAACCCAAAACAAACTCTAGAGTGGAGAATGTCGGTAGGTCGAGGATTCATGGCATTCATGGTGTAAGATGGAAGATCGAAAGGAGGTGTGGCTGGGGTTAGGATTTCTGGCTTGGGACCCCAAACCCTAGACCCGAAACCCCTAAGCCTATTAAACCCCTGAGCCATACACCCTGTCAAGGTGGCCTTGGGTTGACATTGCATTTTGGACAGGTTTTGAGGTTTATGGCTGCATGGTTTCTTCAGCCTCCACACCTTGAAGCTAATCCTTCAACTCCAGATGTCTATTTGAGCCATAGTCTAAACTCCTAGCATCCCCCTTAATAAGCCCTACAATCATCCCTATAAAATCCCCTTTCTAACCCCCTTGAAGGAGTTGAGTTTAGACTATAGCTCATATGTAATAAGGATTAGGGTCAGGACCTATCCATGCAGAGCTCACGGCCCTACGTTCCAGCCCAATTCCTGGATTTGTCTATCAGGGCGCGAGTACCCTCAGAGGGCTAAAGATTGCCTACTGGAGTGCTGAGGAACTAAAGGCATTACCCTCTCATGAACTAGCGAACCCTTAACCCTTCTTACACAAACCTTTACAAGGGGCTACCTTGGCTTCCATGATTATGGGTAGCCTAAGCCCTATAACTAGACATCCCTATATATCCCCATGCACTCCCCACCGAAAACCCTTTAAACAAAGGGCTTCCAAACCGGGCTTCCACGTTTGTTTAGAGTTTAGGGTTTAAGGTTTAGGGTTCAGGGTCCCCGGAGGCTAAACCCTAAACCCTAAGGGGTTTAGGAGGGCCGGGTTCTAAGCCTTGCCTGGGGCGTGGAGCTTGCGAAGGGCTCCTCCGCGTTTGCTGAGCCCAGCATTCCACAGCCTGATCGATTGGGAGAACACCATACCTAGAGGGTTTAGGGTTTAGGGTGAGGTTCTGCGCTGAAGACTATAGGGGCTTTAGGGATTAGAGTTCGCGCAAGGGCTTCTATGTAGTTGGACTATTTAATACCTAAATAACCCGTTTAATGAGGAGTGTAGACGATAGCTCATATTACCCTTAACCCCAAACGAGGGCACTAGTAGGGTCCTGGTATATGGCAGCAGGTTTGTAACTCCCAGACTGCGCTTATGGTCCATGGATGATGCATTGCATGCTTAAGAGCCTCCATGATCGAAGTCTAGATAGCGTCTAGAACACCCTAAGCCCTGAATCCTAGACCCCAAAACCTAAAGCCTACAGGCCAACCACGAAGCCCAGAATCCTTCATTCTAAACCCTAGACCCGAAGCCTTGTCAGTTGCTGAACCCTGCCTTTAGCGCTCAGGGTTCGGGCTTTACTTCGAAAACCAATGGCCCATACTGATCATAATCTACTTTACCCCAGTTGCCAATTAGTCGAGGTTTAAGTAGAGCATGATTTGGGGAACTAGGCTTTCTTGGGGTGAAGCTCTGCGGGGGGATCTTCCCTAGATAAACGTCCTTTGTTCGTTGGATTCTAACCTCTCTAGAGGGTCCCCTCCCCCAAAACTAATATGGAACTCCATCACGGGCCGTACAAAAACTACTGAGCTTTTGAAAGAGTCTCCTATGTAGCAGCTCCTTTTGGGTAATCTATTAGAGCCCCCCTGCCAAAAATCACAACAAGCCCACAGAGGAATTACATCGGGGAGGTTGTCAAATCGTGCTTCCCTGTTTGGGTTCCTGTTATGATACGGCCCCCTAGTTTATGGGATGCCAAAGAAGGGACGATGAGTTTGACAACCTGCCATCTGGGGATTTTCATATTTCTGGGCCCTTTTAGTGGTGCCCATAATGGGGATGATGGAAATTGACGGCATGTAAAGGGATCTTGCACGTTTGAAAAACCGACGGACGTGGGAATTACGATCACGCTATGGACAGCAGGAAAGCACAGCCATAATGTTAAGACCCTTGGGCATTTCCCAAAAGGTACCCTCATGCCCCCCAAATTCTGGCATGCTCTTCATTCTACAGCTCCCAGAGAAAGCCCTGTTTTTGGAAACCCCAAGCCGTGAACCCAAACCATGAATTCCCCCATATAGCCTCAGATATGCCTATATTTGACCCCCCCCCCTTAACCCAAAACCCTTAAACCCCTGAACCCTAAACAAGCCCTTCACATGCATAATTGTAAGAAATCTCGGTTTGCCCTAATACGATTGCCGCCTCCCAGCTTTCGCAGGCAATGCCTGTGCCGCAACGGGCCATGGATATCCAGACCCCCTTAAGGGATCCAAAAAATGTACTCCTCCCCAAAAAATGGATCCATTATACTACATTGGGGAACCTAGGGGATGAATTATTAAGGGGCTCCATTATTACTAATTACTACATTGGGGAACCTAGGGGATTATTAGGGGGCTCCATTTTTTGGATCCCTTAGGGGGTCTGAAGATGGGAAATGGTGAAAACAAGGGACCCTAAGACACCCCAAGGACATCTATCTGGGGGGGCGGTTATCAAATTGTGGCTCCATTTTGGGCCGCCTAAATCTTAGGGATCATATTATATTAGAGGGATCCAAGAAAGGACAATAGTTTTGACATCTTGTCCCTCGGCACGCGCAAGAAAATTGCAGAGGTTTCTACTGCAGATTGAAAGATTGAGCAAGGCTTTTCATCAACACTTAGGTATGGCTTCACCGACACTCACAATATCATATCACCATTGCCGGTTCAGAGCTAGTAGAGGGTGGGAATACGGACCACATACATGACACTGCCCTAAACCCTAAACCCTAAACCAGTTGGGACTGCCGATGAGGCTGCCTGGCCTCCTCCAATCCCAGCAAGGCGCTGGGTGATATGAGGCCGGCATCCATGGCGCCAGGCGCTTGCTGCTTCTGTATATATGGGAGCTCCCTAAAACTGTACCGGAGAAATCTGCAAATATATAGGATGTACAGGGGAATAATAAAGGTTCCTCTTGGGAGCCCTCTTGCGAGACGTGTCCATGTAATAGAGGGTCACGCCGTATATCTTCCAAGAATCTTTCCAAGTGGAAAACAGCAATGATTCCAACTTGGGGTCTCGCGGTTTTCGGGGCTGTGTAAGATTTTCGCCGAGGTTGGGAGTTCCAGGTTTAAAATCTTTTTTTGGATGGTTATTGTAGGGCTGGCATTCTGAACTTGATCTCTCAAAGTTTTATCTTGTTTTTGCGATTAAGTGGTGCAGTTTTGTAGTGGGGTGAGTTGGGGGGCAAGGATCAGGGAGGAGCTTGTTGAGGCGCATGGTTTGAGCCCATGTCGAAGAACCTATTCATCTGTTCATCTGGGCTAGATGCTGGTTCATGAATTATTCATCCGCTACCTAGAATGTATAAGGGGGTTTTGGACTATAATAAGAGCGGTTGCCAGTCAAAGCGAAATGTTTCTCTAGAGAAGGATTCCCTTATGTTCCAAGACTTGGGATTAAACTACTTCTGTTAGTACCTTTCAGTAGAGCTTCAGCTCAACAGATATGGAAGTTTCCCTGGATAGGGGGGGGGGGGGGGGTCCCAAAAT